>JAKVIS010001820.1:0-27473 GCA_033119425.1 Bufotes viridis
CTGGTGTCCCAGCTGTTGCAGGCCAAGATTCATAGTGTCCGCCAAAACATATATTTTGTTCTGGGGTGAAATTCAATTGCCAAAATAGCAATACCCCTGAATCTGGTGTCCCAGCTGTTGCAGGCCAAGATTCATAGTGTCCGCAAAAACATATATTTTGTTCTGGGGTGAAATTCAATTGCCAAAATAGCAATACCCTGAATCTGGTGTCCCAGCTGTTGCAGGCCAAGATTCATAGTGTCCGCCAAAACATATATTTTTGTTCTGGGGTGAAATTCAATTGCCAAAATAGCAATACCATAAATCTGGTGTTCCCAGCTGTTGCAGGCCAAGATATCATAGTGTCCGACAAAACATATATTTTTGTTCTGGGGTGAAAATTCACTTGCCAAAATAGCAATCCCCTAATTCTGGTGGTCCCAGCACGTGGCTGGCAAAGTATTATAGTGTCCGACTAAAACATATATTTTGTTCTGGGGTGAAATTCACTTGCCAAAACAGTACATTACCTCACAGATCTGGTGTCCCAGCTGCTGCAGGCCAAGTGTCATACGTGTCCGCAAAAAGGTATATTTATGCTCTGGGGTGAAATTCAATTGCCAAAATAGCAATACCATAATTCCAGTGGTTTCAGCTGTGGCTGGCAGAAGTATTATAGTGTCCGCCAAAACATATATTTTGTTCTGGGGTGAAATTCGAATTGCCACAATAGCAATACCTGAATCTGGTGTCCCAGCTGTTGCAGGCCAGAGTCGGGGTGCACCTGTCCAAAGGGGTATATTTTGTTCTGGGGTGAAATCTAAATTGCCAAATAGCAATACCATTATTCAGTGGTTTCAGCTGTGGCTGGCGAGTTTCATAGTGTCACGCTAAAACATATATTTTGTTGTGAGGTGAAATTCAACTTGCCAAAATAGCAATACACACTGAATCTGGTGTCCCAGCTGTTGCAGGGCTGCAGGCCAAGAGTTCATCGTGTCCGCCAAAGGGCATATTTTGTTCTGGGGTGAAATTCAATTGCCAAAATAGCAATACCCCTGAATCTGATGGTCCCAGCTGTGGCTGGCCAAGTGTTAATCGTGTCCGCCAAAGGGCATATTTTGTTCTGAGGTGAAATTCAAATTGCCAAAATAGCAATACCCTGAATCTAGTGGTCCCAGCTGTGGCAGAGGCCAAGTATTCTAGTGTCCGCCCAAACATATATTTTGTTCTGGGGTGAAATTCAATTGCCAAAATAGCAATACCATGAATCTAGTGGTTTCAGCTGTGGCTGGCAAAGTGTTAATAGTGTCCGCTAAAAGAATATATTTTGTTCTGGGGTGAAATTCAATTGCCAAAATAGCAATACCATAAATCAGTGGTTTCAGCTGTGGCTGGCAAAGTATAATAGTGTCCGCCAAAACATATATTTTGTTCAGGGTTAAATTCATTTGCCAAAATAGCAATACCCTGAATCTGGTGTCCCAGCTGTTGCAGGCCAAGCAGTTCATAGTGTCCGTAAAACATATATTTTGTTCTAGGGTGAAATTCAATTGCCAAAATAGCAATACCATAAATCAGTGGTTTCAGCTGTGGCTGGCCAAGTATAATAGTGTCCCAGCCAAAGCATATATTTTGTTCTGGGGTGAAATTCAATTGCCAAAATAGCAATACCCTGAATCTGGTGTCCCAGCTGTTGCAGGCCAAGAGTTCATAGTGTCCGCAAAGAGCATATATTTTGTTCTGGGGTGAAATTCAATTGCCAAAATAGCAATACCATTAAATCCAGTGGTTTCAGCTGTGGCTGGCAAAGTGTTAATAGTGCCCGCTAAAACATATATTTTGTTCTGGGGGTGAAATTCACTTGCCAAAATAGCAATACCCTGAATCTGGTGTCCCAGCTAGTTGCAGGCCAAGATTCATATGTGTCCGCAAAAACATATATTTTGTTCTGGGGTGAAATTCAATTGCCAAAATAGCAATACCATAAATCAGTGGTTTCAGCTGTGGCTGTCAAAGTATGATAGTGTCCGCTAAAGCATATATTTTGTTCTGGGGTGAAATTCAATTGCCAAAATAGCAATACCCTGAATCTGGTGTCCCAGCTGTTGCAGGCCAATGTCATGTGTCCGTAAAAGGTATATTTTGTTCTGGGTGAAATTATTGCAAATAGCAATTCAAAATCAGTGGTTTCAGCTGTGGCTGGCAAAGTATAATAGTGTCCGCCAAAAACATATATTTTGTTCTGGGGTGAAATTCAATTGCCAAAATAGCACACCTGAATCTGGTGTCCCAGCTGTTGCAGGCTGAAGTGATTAATATTGTCCGCAAAAGCATATATTTTGTTCTGGGGTGAAATTCAATTGCCAAAATAGCAATACCATAAATCAGTGTTTTCAGCTGTGGCTGGCCAAAGTGTAATAGTGTCCGCCAAAGCATATATTTTGTTCTGAGGTGAAATTCAATTGCCAAAATAGCAATACCTCTGAATCTGGTGTCCCAGCTGTTGCAGGCCAAGATTCATAGTGTCCGCCAAAACATATATTTTGTTCTGGGGTGAAAATTCAATTGCCAAAATAGCAATACCATAAATCTAGTGGTCCCAGCTGTGGCTGGCAAAGTATAATAGTGTCCGCCAAAACATATATTTTGTTCTGGGGTGAAATTCAACTGCCAAAATAGCAATACCCTGAATCAGTGGTGTCTCAGCTGTGGCAGGCAAGATATCATATGTGTCCGCCAAAGCATATATTTTGTTCTGGGGTGAAATTCAATTAGCCAAAATAGCAATACCCTGAATCTGGTGGTCCCAGCTGTTGGCTGGCCAAGATTCATAGTGTCCGCTAAAAACATATATTTTGTTCTGGGGTGAAATTCAATTGCCAAAATAGCAATACCCATGAATCTGGTGTCCCAGCTGTTGCAGGCCAAGTAGTCATAGTGTCCGCAAAAACATATATTTTGTTCTGGGATGAAATTCAATTGCCAAAATAGCAATACCATAAATCAGTGGTTTCAGCTGTGGCTGGCAAAGTATTAATAGTGTCCGCTAAAACATTATATTTTGTTCTGGGGTGAAATTCAATTGCCAAAATAGCAATACCTCTGAATCTGGTGTCCCAGCTGTTGCAGGCCAAGAGTTCATAGTGTCCGCAAAAATATATATTTTGTTCTAGGGTGAAATTAAATTGCCAAAATAGCAATACCATAAATCTAGTGGTTTCAGCTGTGGCTGGCCAAGTATTCATAGTGTCCGCAAAAACATATATTTTGTTCTGGGGTGAAATTCAATTGCCAAAATAGCAATACCCTGAATCTGGTGTCCCAGCTGTTGCAGGCCAAGAGTCATAGTGTCCGCAAAAACATATATTTTGTTCTGGGGTGAAATTAAATTGCCAAAATAGCAATACCATAATTCAGTGGTTTCAGCTGTGGCTGGCAAAGTATTAATAGTGTCCGCCAAAACATATATTTTGTTCTGGGGTGAAATTCAATTGCCAAAATAGCAATACCCTGAATCTGGTGTCCCAGCTGTTGCAGGCCAAGATTCATAGTGTCCGCTAAAACATATATTTTGTTCTGGGGTGAAATTCAATTGCCAAAATAGCAATACCATAAATCAGTGGTTTCAGCTGTGGCTGGCAAAGTATAATAGTGTCCGCCAAAGCATATATTTTGTTCTGAGGTGAAATTCAATTGCCAAAATAGCAATACCCTGAATCTGGTGGTCCCAGCTGTGGCTGGCCAAGATATCATAGTGTCCGCCAAAACATATATTTTTGTTCTGGGGTGAAATTCAATTGCCAAAATAGCAATACCATAAATCAGTGGTTTCAGCTGTGGCTAGGCAAAGATTAATAGTGTCCGCCAAAAATATATTTTGTTCTGGGGGAAATTCAATTGCCAAAATAGCAATACCATAAATCAGTGGTTTCAGCTGTGGCTGGCAAAGTATAATAGTGTCCGTCAAAACATATATTTTGTTCTGGGGTGAAATTCAATTGCCAAAATAGCAATACCCTGAATCTGGTGTCCCAGCTGTTGCAGGGCTGGCAAGATTCATAGTGTCCGCCAAAACATATATTTTGTTCTGGGGTGAAATTCAATTGCCAAAATAGCAATACCATAAATCAGTGGTTTCAGCTGTGGCTGGCAAAGTATAATAGTGTCCGCCAAAAACATATATTTTGTTCTGAGGTGAAATTCAATTGCCAAAATAGCAATACCCTGAATCTGGTGTCCCAGCTGTTGCAGGCCAAGATTCATAGTGTCCGCCAAAACATATATTTTGTTCTGGGGTGAAATTCAATTGCCAAAATAGCAATACCATAAATCAGTGGTTTCAGCTGTGGCTGGCAAAGTATAATAGTGTCCGCCAAAACATATATTTTTTGTTCTGGGTGAAATTCAATTGCCAAAATAGCAATACCATAAATCAGTGGTTTCAGCTGTGGCTGGCCAAGTATATCATAGTGTCCGCCTAAAACATATATTTTGTTCTGGGTGAAATTCAATTGCCAAAATAGCAATACCCTGAATCTGGGTGTCCCAGCTGTTGCAGGCCAAGATTCATAGTGTCCGCAAAAACATATATTTTGTTCTGGGGTGAAATTCAATTGCCAAAATAGCAATACCATAAATCAGTGGTGTCTCAGCTGTTGCTGGCCAAGATATCATAGTGTCCGCAAAAACATATATTTTGTTCTGGGGTGAAATTCAATTGCCAAAATAGCAATACCATAAATCAGTGGTTTCCAGCTGTGGCTGGCCAAGATATCATAGTGTCCGCCAAAACATATATTTTGTTCTGGGTGAAATTCAATTGCCAAAATAGCAATACCACTGAATCTGGTGGTTTCAGCTGTGGCTGGCCAAGTATAATAGTGTCCGCCAAAACATATATTTTGTTCTGGGGTGAAATTCAATTGCCAAAATAGCAATACCCTGAATCTAGTGGTCCCAGCTGTGGCTGGCCAAGATTCATAGTGTCCGCCAAAAACATATATTTTGTTCTGGGGTGAAATTCAATTGCCAAAATAGCAATACCCTGAATCTGGTGTCCCAGCTGTTGCAGGCCAAGTATTCATAGTGTCCGCCAAAACATATATTTTGTTCTGGGGTGAAATTCAATTGCCAAAATAGCAATACCCTGAATCTGGTGTCCCAGCTGTTGCAGGCCAAGATTCATAGTGTCCGCCAAAACATATATTTTGTTCTGGGGTGAAATTCAATTGCCAAAATAGCAATACCATAAATCAGTGGTTTCCCAGCTGTGGCTGGCCAAGATATCATAGTGTCCGCCAAAACATATATTTTGTTCTGGGGTGAAATTCAATTGCCAAAATAGCAATACCCTGAATCTGGTGTCCCAGCTGTCTGCAGGCCAAGATTCATAGTGTCCGCCAAAACATATATTTTGTTCTGGGGTGAAATTCAATTGCCAAAATAGCAATACCATGAATCAGTGGTTCTCAGCTGTGGCTGGCCAAGTATACATAGTGTCCGCCAAAACATATATTTTGTTCTGGGGTGAAATTCAATTGCCAAAATAGCAATACCCTGAATCAGTGGTTTCCCAGCTGTGGCTGGCCAAGTATTCATAGTGTCCGCCAAAACATATATTTTGTTCTGGGGTGAAATTCAATTGCCAAAATAGCAATACCCTGAATCTGGTGTCCCAGCTGTGGCAGGCCAAGTATTCATAGTGTCCGCCAAAACATATATTTTGTTCTGGGGTGAAATTCAATTGCCAAAATAGCAATACCCTGAATCTGGTGTCCCAGCTGTTGCAGGCCAAGATTCATAGTGTCCGCAAAAACATATATTTTGTTCTGGGGTGAAATTCAATTGCCAAAATAGCAATACCCTGAATCTGGTGTCCCAGCTGTTGCAGGCCAAGATTCATAGTGTCCGCCAAAACATATATTTTGTTCTGGGGTGAAATTCAATTGCCAAAATAGCAATACCATAAATCAGTGGTTTCAGCTGTGGCTGGCAAAGTATAATAGTGTCCGCCAAAACATATATTTTGTTCTGGGGTGAAATTAAATTGCCAAAATAGCAATACCATGAATCTAGTGGTCCCAGCTGTGGCAGGCCAAAATATCATAGTGTCCGCCAAAACATATATTTTGTTCTGGGGTGAAATTCATTTGCCAAATAGCAATACCCTGAATCTGGTGTCCCAGCTGTGGCTGCAGGCCAAGATTCATAGTGTCCGCCAAAACATATATTTTGTTCTGGGGTGAAATTCAATTGCCAAAATAGCAATACCCTGAATCTGTGTGTCCCAGCTGTTGCAGGCCAAGATTCATAGTGTCCGCCAAAACATATATTTTGTTCTGGGGTGAAATTCAATTGCCAAAATAGCAATACCATAAATCAGTGGTTTCAGCTGTGGCTGGCAAAGTATAATAGTGTCCGCCAAAACATATATTTTGTTCTGGGGTGAAATTCAATTGCCAAAATAGCAATACCCTGAATCTGGTGTCCCAGCTGTTGCAGGCCAAGATTCATAGTGTCCGCAAAACATATATTTTGTTCTGGGGTGAAATTCAATTGCCAAAATAGCAATACCATGAATCTGGTGTCCCAGCTGTTGCAGGCCAAGATTCATAGTGTCCGCCAAAACATATATTTTGTTCTGGGGTGAAATTCAATTGCCAAAATAGCAATACCCTGAATCTGGTGTCCCAGCTGTTGCAGGCCAAGATTCATAGTGTCCGCCAAAACATATATTTTGTTCTGGGGTGAAATTCAATTGCCAAAATAGCAATACCATAAATCAGTGGTTTCAGCTGTGGCTGGCCAAGTATAATAGTGTCCGCCAAAACATATATTTTGTTCTGGGGTGAAATTCAATTGCCAAAATAGCAATACCTCTGAATCTGGTGTCCCAGCTGTTGCAGGCCAAGATTCATAGTGTCCGCCAAAACATATATTTTGTTCTGGGGTGAAATTCAATTGCCAAAATAGCAATACCATGAATCAGTGGTTTCAGCTGTGGCAGGCCAAGTATAATAGTGTCCGCTAAAACATATATTTTGTTCTGGGGTGAAATTCAATTGCCAAAATAGCAATACCCTGAATCTGGTGTCCCAGCTGTTGCAGGCCAAGATTCATAGTGTCCGCCAAAACATATATTTTGTTCTGGGGTGAAATTCAATTGCCAAAATAGCAATACCCTGAATCTGGTGTCCCAGCTGTTGCAGGCCAAGATTCATAGTGTCCGCCAAAACATATATTTTGTTCTGGGGTGAAATTCAATTGCCAAAATAGCAATACCCTGAATCTGGTGGTCCCAGCTGTTGCAGGCCAAGTATTCATAGTGTCCGCCAAAACATATATTTTGTTCTGGGGTGAAATTCAATTGCCAAAATAGCAATACCCTGAATCTGGTGTTCGAGCTGTTGCAGGCCAATTGTAAATCTGTCCATAAAAGGATACCTTTCATCCAGGGCCTAAATACTAGCTCCTAAAAGAGATATTCCCTAAATCAGTGGTTACTGCTGTGCCTGGATTAGTGTAATACGCTACATAAATAAATAGGCAGATAGTGTTAGGTGCCTGTAAAAAAGGCCTGAATTTGAAATCAATACATTGAACTAAATATTTTTTTCTTATTGTGGTGCTTGGTGAACGGTAACAATGAGGAAAACATCTAGTAAGGGACGCTGACGCGGTCGTGGTGGTGTTAGTGTACCCTCTGTGCTGGGAGAGGACGTGGCCATTCTGCCACAGCCACACGTCCTAGTGAACCAACTACCTCAGGTTCCAGTACCCGCCAGAATTTACAGCGATATTTGGTGGGGCCCAATGCCGTTCTAAGGATGGTAAGGCCTGAGCAGGTACAGGCGCTAGTCAATTGGGTGGCCGACAGTGGATCCAGCATGTTCACAACATTATCTCCCACCCAGTCTTCTGCAGAAAGCGCACAGGTGGCACCTGAAAACCAAGCCCATCAGTCTGTCACATCACCCCCATGCATATCAGGGAAACTGTCTGAGCCTCAAGTTATGCAGCAGTCTCTTATGCTGTTTGAAGACTCTGCTGGCAGGGTTTCCCAAGGAATCCACCTAGCCCTTCCCCAGTGGTGGAAGACATAGAATGCACTGATGCACAACCACTGATGTTTCCTGATGATGAGGACATGGGAATACCACCTCATCGGAGTCCGCACGTCTCTGATGATGACGAAACACAGGTGCCAACTGCTGCGTCTTTCTGCAGTGTGCAGACCGAACAGGAGGTCAGGAGGAAGACTGTGTGGAAGACGATGCAGGGGACGATGAGGTCCTAGACCCCACATGGAATGAAGGTCGTGCCACTGACTTTCATAGTTCAGAGGAAGAGGCAGTGGTGAGACCGAGCCAACAGCGTAGCAAAAGAGAGAGCAGGGGGCAAAGCAGAACAGCCGCCTCCAAGAGAGTTCGCCTGCTACTGGCCACCGCCACCAGGGACCGAGCACCCCAAAGGCAGCTTCAAGGAGTTCCCTGGCATGGCACTTCTTTAAACAATGTGCTGACGACAAGACCCGAGTGGTTTGCACGCCGTGCCATCAGAGCCTGAAGCGAGGCATTAACGTTCTGAACCTTAGCACAACCTGCATGACCAGGCATCTACATGCAAAGCATGAACTGCAGTGGAGTAAACACCTTAAAAGCAAGGAACTGAATCTGGTGCCACTGTTGCAGGCCAAGATTCAGTGTCCACAAAAACATATATTTTGTTCTGGGGTGAAATTCAACTGCCAAAATAGCAATACCCTGAATCTGGTGTTCGAGCTGTTGCAGGCCAATTGTAAATCTGTCCATAAAGTATACCTTTCACCCAGGGCCTAAATACTAGCCCTAAAAGAGATATTCCCCTAAATCAGTGGTTACTGCTGTGCCTGGATTAGTGTAATACGCTACATAAATAAATAGGCAGATAGTGTTAGGTGTCTGTAAAAAGGCCTGAATTTGAAATCAATACATTGGGACAAATATGTTTTTTTCTTATTGTGGTGCTTGGTGAACGGTAACAATGAGGAAAACATCTAGTAAGGGATGTGGACGCGGTCGTGGTGGTGTTAGTGTACCCTCTTGTGCTGGGAGAGGACGTGGCCATTCTGCCACAGCCACACGTCCTAGTGAACCAACTACCTCAGGTTCCAGTACCCGCCAGAATTTACAGCGATTTTTGGTGGGGCCCAATGCCATTCTAAGGATGGTAAGGCTTGAGCAGGTACAGGCACTAGTCAATTGGGTGGCCGACATTGGATCCAGCATGTTCACAACATTATCTCCCACCCAGTCTTCTGCAGAAAGCGCACAGGTGGCACCTGAAACCAAGCCCATCAGTCTGTCACATCACCCCCATGCATATCAGGGAAACTGTCTGAGCCTCCAAGTTATGCAGCAGTCTCTTATGCTATTTGAAGACTCTGCTGGCAGGGTTTCCCAAGGGAATCCACCTAGCCCTTCCCCAGTGGTGGAAGACATAGAATGCACTGAGGCTACAACCACTGATGTTTCCTGATCATGAGGACATGGGAATACCTCTCATCGGAGTCCACACGCCTCTGCTGATGACGAAACACAGGTGCCAACTGCTGCGTCTTTCTGCAGTGTGCAGACCGAACAGGAGGTCAGGAAGGAAGACTGTGTGGAAGACGATGCAGGGGACGATGAGGTCCTAGACCCCACATGGAATGAAGGTCGTGCCACTGACTTTCATAGTTCAGAGGAAGAGGCAGTGGTGAGACCGAGCCAACAGCGTAGCAAAAGAGAGAGCAGGGGGCAAAAGCAGAACAGCCGCCTCAAAGAGAGTTCGCCTGCTACTGGCCACCACCACCAGGGACCGAGCACCCCAAAGGCAGCTTCAAGTAGTTCCCTGGCATGTTACTTCTTTAAACAATGTGCTGACGACAAGACCCGAGTGGTTTGCACGCTGTGCCATCAGAGCCTGAAGCAAGGCATTAACGTTCTGAACCTTAGCACAACCTGCATGACCAGGCATCTACATGCAAAGCATGAACTGCAGTGGAGTAAACAACTTAAAAGGAAGGAACTCACTCTGGCTCCCCCTGCTCCCTCTTCTGCTGCTGCCTCTGCCTCTTCCTCCGCCTCGGGAGGAATGTTGTCACCTGCCACCCACCAAACAGAGGATGTGTCACCGACAACACCACCTGCGTCACCAAGCATCTCCACCATGTCACACAGCAGCGTTCAGCTCTCCATCTCACAAACACTGGAGAGAAAGCGTAAATTCCCACCTAGCCACCCTCGAGCCCTGGGCATGAATGCCAGCATTTCTAAACTACTGGCCTTTGAAATGCTGTCATTCAGGCTGGTGGACACAGACAGCTTTAAACAGCTGATGTCCATGGCTGTCCCACAGTATGTTGTTCCCAGCCGCCACTACTTCTCCAAGACAGCCGTGCGTTCCCTGCACAACCAAGTATCCGATAAAATCAAGTGTGCACTGCGCAACGCCATCTGTGGCAAGGTCCACCTAACCACAGATACGTGACCAGTAAGCACGGCCAGGGACGCTATATCTCCCTAACTGCACACTTGGTAAATGTAGCGGCGGCTGGGCCGCAGGCGGAGAAGTTCCTTGGCGCACGTCCTTCCGCCGCCAAGGATCGCAGGGCATCATTCTTTGCCTCCTGTAGCCTCCTCCTCCTACTCGGCTTTCTCCTTCTCTGCCTCCACCAGCTCATCCAGTCAGCCACACACCTTCACCACCAACTTCAGCACAGCCCGGGGTAAACGTCAGCAGGCCATTCTGAACTCAATGTTTGGGGACAGGCCCCACACTGCGCAGGAGTTGTGGCGGGGTATTGAACAACAAACCGACGAGTGGTTTCTGCCGGTGGGCCTCAAGACCGGCCTGGTGGTGTGCGATAATGGGCGAAATCTCGCCGCAGCTCTGGGACTAATCGGTTTGACGCACATCCCTTGCCTGGCGCATGTGCTGAATTTGGTGGTGCAGAAGTTCATTCACAACTACCCCGACATGTCAGAGCTGCTGCATAAAGTGAGGGCCGTCTGTGCGCGCTTCCGGCGTTCACATCCTGCCGCTGCTCGCCTGTCTGCGCTACAGCGGGACTTCGGCCTTCCGCTCACCGCCTCATATGCGACGTGCCCACCAGGTAGAACTCCACCTTGCACATGCTGGAGAGACTGTGCGTGCAGCAGCAGGCCATAGTGGAGTTTCAGCTGCAGCAAGCACGCGTCAGTCGCACTCGTGAACAGCACCACTTCACCACCAATGATTGGGCCTCCATGCGAGACCTGTGTGCCCTGTTGCGCTGTTTCGAGTACTCCACCAACATGGCCAGTGGCGATGACACCGTTATCAGCGTTACAATACCACTTTTATGTCTCCTTGAGAAACGCTTAGGGTAATGATGGAAGAGGAGAGGGCCCAGGAGGAGGAGGAGGATGAGGGGTCATTTTTAGCACTTTCAGGCTAGTCCGTTTGAAGTGGCTCAGAGGGAGGTTTTTGCAACAGCTGAGGCCAGGTACAAATGTGGCCAGCCAGGGCCCACTAGTGGAGTACGAGGAAGATGAGGATGAGGTGGAGGAGGATGAGGATGAAGCAGGTTCACAGCGGGGTGGCACCGGACACAGCTCAGGCCCATCACTGGTGCGTGGCTGGGGGATAAGGAGGACGACGATGATACGCCTCACACAGAACAGCTTGTACTTACCTCTGGGTAGCCTGGCACACATGAGCGACTACATGCTGCAGTGCCTGCGCAACGACAGCAGAGTTGCCCACATTTTAACCTGTGCGGACTACTGGGTTGCCACCCTGCTGGATCCCCGCTACAAAGACAATATGCCCACCTTACTTCCTGCACTGGAGCGTGATAGGAAGATGCATGAGTACAAGCGCACGCTGGTAGACGCGCTCCTGAGAGCATTCCCAAATGTCACAGGGAACAGGTGGAAGCCCAAGGCGAAGGCAGAGGAGGAGCAAGAGGTCGCCAACGCAGCTGTGTCACGGCCAGCTCCTCTGAGGGCAGGGTTAGCATGGCAGAAATGTGGAAAAGTTTTGTCTCCACGCCACAGCTAACTGCACCACCACCTGATACGGAACGTGTTAGCAGGAGGCAGCATTTCACTAACATGGTTGAACAGTGCGTCTGCACACCCCTCCACGTACTGACTGATGGTTCGGCCCCATTCACCTTCTGGGTCTCTAAATTGTCCATGTGGCCAGAGTTAGCATTTTATGCCTTGGAGGTGCTGGCCTGCCCGGCAGCCAGCGTTTTGTCTGAACGTGTATTCAGCACGGCAGGAGGCGTCATTACTGACAAACGCAGCCGCCTGTCCACAGCCAACTTGGACAAGCTGACGTTCAGAAAAATGAACCAGGCATGGATCATACAGGACCTGTCCCTCCCTTGTGCAGAATAGACATTTATAACTGCCTCCCCTCAACCATGTATTCTTGTACTCCAGGGCACTTCTTTATTGAATCCTCATTTTTTTAACTTTACCATGATCTTGCGGTGCAACCCATGTTGAATGAACCTCTCCTCTGTCTGGGTGGTAGGGCCGAAATAACTGAAAGTGGCCTTCTCCGGTGGTGGTTGATATGACGCATGATTCCTTGCTGTGGGACCTCTCTCCTCTGTCTTGGTGCTGGGCCGAAATAAATGAGAGTGGCCTTCTTCGGTGGTGGTTGATATGACGCATGATTCCTTGTTGTGGGACCTCTCTTCTCTGTCTGGGTGCTGGGCCGAAATAACTGAGAGTGGCCTTCTCCGGTGGTGGGTGATATGACGCATGATTCCTTGCATTGTGACCTCTCTCCAATTGATATTGGTTAAGTTTTATTTATTTTATTTTATTTTAATTCATTTCCCTATCCACATTTGTTTGCAGGGGATTTACCTACATTTTGCTGCCTTTGGCAGCCCTCTAGCCCGTTCCTGGACTATTTTACAGCCTTTTTAGTGCCTAAAGTCTGGGTCCCCATTGACTTCAATGGGGTTCGGGTTCGGGATAAAGTTTGGGTCGAGTTCGGATCCCGAACCCGAACATTTTCGGGAAGTTCAGCCGAACTTTCCGAACCCGAACTTCCAGGTGTTCAGCTCATCTCTATATATAATATTTTTTGATCATTCAATATTACACTTTATGGGGCAGGTAGACCAAAAATTGGTTGTTTTGGCACAGTTTTATATTTAATTTTTTTTACAGAAATCACCTTAGGGGGTAGATCATGTCATATTTTTATAGAGTAGGTCATTACAGACAAAGCAATACCTAATATGTCAATTTTTTTAATGTTTATTTTGGTTTTACACAATTAAAGCATTTTAGAAAAAAAACATGTTTTTGTGTCTCCATTTTCTGAAAGCCATATTTTGTTTATTTTTTGAGTGATTGTCTCTTTTTTGTGGGATGAGGTGACGGTTTGATTGTTACTACAGTATTTTGAAGCACATACAACTTTTTAGATCACTTTTAATATAATTTTTGGGAAGTGAGGTGGGCAAAATTTCAATCCCATCATAGTTTTTCATAGTTTTTTATGGCGTTTACTGTGCAGGAAAAGTAACAGGATTATTTTATAGATCAGGTCATTACACATACGACGATACCAAACATGTGTAGTGTATGTACATTTTTTTTATTTTTAATCAATTATAAATGTGCGGATATAGATTTTTTTCCCTTTAATTTTGCACTTGTTTGACCCAGACCCAGACCCACTTAGTTCTTGAAGATCCAGTGGGTCTGATGCCTCTACAATACACTGCTGTACACTGTATAGGCTACTGCAGTGTATTGAACTCACACTAAGCCTGATCAAGCTTCTGCCTCTAGCAGGAGCCTGATCAGGCTTAGATATGCCTAGGCAAGCCTGATGCCTGTGAAGGTGTCCGGTTGCCATGGTAACCATCGGGACGCTGCCACAGCTCCCTCCCTCTGTGAACCATTCAAGCATCGGGCCGCGGTTCCCACGGACCGTGACATGGGGTGAAATGGCCAACAATCCAAGCCATTTCAAGCAGAGTGTCAGCTGTATGTTACAGTTGACACTCTGCTTGTACCGCTCGGCCATCCTAAAAAAAAGATCATGGCATGGGAGGGTAGGGCTACAGGGGAAACCACCGGCCTTCCTAAAATGGGGGGGGGGTGGTATCTGTGCAAATAAACCACAGGGGGAGGGGAGGTTTGGTGGATTGTTATAAAAATTTTAGCAGGTTCTGATGCCCACAGTCTCGGGATCAGGACCTTTCAGCCGGCATTAGGGTCACCTGATTGGCTAGTCTACAGATTAGTCAATTAGAGCGATTGCCGGCCCGGGACCACCCTCATTGGTCACGGGCCAGTAAGCTGAGATCCCTGGCTGTGTGTAACAGCGGAGGTCTTAGCACTGTCACCATGTTTGCAGACACTGTGACAGTTTAATGCCATGACGTGTATACTCGTCATGGCGCACTAAGTAGCAGTTTTTCATGATGAGTATACACGTCATATAGCACTAAGGGGTTAAAGGCTTTTGTCCTGAAAGAACTAGTTGCAGATGTGAGGCTGGCTTAGCTTTTTTCTAGCTTTGCTACATAAGCATGTTTAAAGGCAGGAAGGCATCTCTGCCTATCCTTCTTTATGTAAGTAATGCTGCACTCATATTGCTGCGGTGTTTTCTTTACTGTTTACCTTTACTGTTGCTGTGCAGCAGCACGTAGGTGTCATTACACCTCCTGCTTAGAGATGAGCAAACCAGGCAACATTTTTTGTAAAATTTAGTTTGGACACAAATTGATTTGTGCCAAAACAGAGATGCAATGAATGTGGTAGGTGTAATTCATCAAAAAGATAGTTGTATCTGTAATCCTAATAACAGACTCTTGGTGAGGTATAGATTCATCATACCCAGGCTGTTGCAACTTCTGGGTGACTATCTTCCAGTTGTGGAATATATATCAATAAACTGCTTCACATGACTATTATACATATGTCTTGCCTTCCTGGATTACTCACAATTTCCATAAGAATTGTCCACACTGTCTTCTTATAGTTTGTACTTCACTGTAGACTGTGAACAGGCATGTAGGCTAACTCCTATCTTACATTGGTTGCTAATAGAGTCTATAGGCTCAGGTAACACTTTTGTCTCCACGAGTCTCTTCTTATATTCTCTCAACACACCCGGATTTTTGTATTTCTCACTTGAGGTGTAGAGATGGCCCGAACTATTCGCCGGCGAACATATCTTGTTCGCGTCCGCCGCGGTGAGCGAACATATTCGATGTTCGCGTTCACCCCTATACTTTATTATTGAGCAAACATTGACCCTGTACCCCACAGTCAGCAGACACATTCCAGCCAATCAGCATACCCTCCCTCCCAGACCCTCCCACCTCCTATCTAAACGCAAGGACAGCATCCATCCTACATTCATTCTGAAGCTGCAGTGTTAGTAATTGTAAATCGCAATGCGATTAATATAACCTGTATTATTTGCATTGCGATTACAACTTAGATCTGAGTTCCTAACGGTTGTATTGCTAGAATATAATGAAGATAACGAATATAGCACTATATTCTCAATCTTCGTTATATTCTAGCAATGCAACTACCATAGGAACTCAGATCTAAGATTGAATTTTCAATGCGATTAATATAACATGCATTAATCGCATTGCGAATTCAACTTAGAGCTGAGTTTCTAATGGTTGTTGTATTGCTAGAATATACGTTATATTTTAGCAATACAACCATTAGCAACTCAGCTCTAAGTTGTAATGTCACTAATGCGAATAATACTTACAATGTATTAATCGCTTTGCGAATCTATTTGATGCCTCTATTTGATTGTATATGACGGTTGACTATGACTACTAGCAACGTTCTGCTGCCTCCAAAGCAAGATATCTGAACCCCCAGGGGCCATTTGGGCGTTTTTGATTAAAAAAATTATTTTTTTGTGTATTTTGCCACATTTGGTTGCATATTTACATTTGGTATAGGAAAATATGGTAGTCTAGATCATTAGTAACATAGTAACATAGTAACATAGTACATAAGGCCGAAAAAGACATCTGTCCATCCAGTTCGGCCTGTCATCCTGCTAGTTGATCCAGAGGAAAGAAGTACTCCCTGGATCAACGACCCCTCTCTAGTAGCTGTAGCCTGTAATATTATTACACTCCAGGAATACATCCAGGCCCCTCTTGAATTCCTTTATTGTACTCACCATCACCACCTCCTCAGGCAGAGAGTTCCATAGTCTCACTGCTCTTACCGTAAAGAATCCTCTTCTATGTTTGTGTACAAGCCTTCTTTCCTCCAGACGCAGAGGATGTCCCCTCGTCACAGTGACAGTCCTGGAGATAAATAGATGATGGGAGATTACTCGGCCCAAATCTATATTCAGCTACATGGCTTAGAAAATGTGCTGTTAAACAATGATCCTAGGTTTTGGTATAGACACATGATCTAGACTACCATATTTGCCTATACCAAATGTAAATATGCAACCAAATGTGGCAAAATACACAAAAAATAAACTAAAAAATGAAAAAATTATAAAAATGCAGATGCATTTTTGATGCGTTTTGATGCGTTTTTTAATCAAAAACGCCCAAATGGCCCTGGGGGTTCAGATATCTTGCCTTGGAGGCAACATAACGTTGGTGGTAGTCATAGTCAATAGTGATGTCGCGAACATAAAATTTTCCGTTCGCGAGCGGCGAACACGAACTTCCGCAAATGTTCGCAAACGGGCGAACCGGGCGAACTGCCATAGACTTCAATAGGCAATTGAATTTTAAAACCCACAGGGACTCTTTCTGGCCACAATAGTGATGGAAAAGTTGTTTCAAGGGACTAACACCTGGACTGTGGCATGCCGGAGGGGATCCATGGCAAAACTTGGGTTTTAATCCATAAAGGGCATAAATCAACTAACATTCCTAAAATGTTTGGAATAACATGCTTTAAAACATCCAGTGTGTGTATACGATCAGGTATGATGTTGTATCGATCAGGTAGTGTAAGGGTTACGCCGGCTTCACAGACATTGACAGACCAAACTCCCTTTTAATGCACCGCAAACAGTCCATTTGCACAACGGCAAACTCCCCATTTGCACAAGGTTGGATACCAAGCTAGCCATGTCCCGGTGATGTCATTGAAGGTTTCTTCCTCCACCCAGCCACGTACGACACCAAGGGTCCCCGAAGGTGAATTGAATTGATTTTTCGAGCGGGGAGATGGTTAAAAAGACGCTGGCTCCTCTCCCTTTGTTTTTAGTCACTGCGTCTGCGCCGTGCAATTTACGGTCACACCCGATATGAGTGGTATTTTCTGTAGTACTATTCTCATCAGTTTAATCCCTCTAACGTCCCCAATCTGGGGTCCATTTATTGAATTGATTTTTCGAGCGGGAGATGGTTAAAAAAACGCTGGCTCCCTCCACTCTGTTTTAATCCATGGTCACTGCGTCTGCACCGTGCAATTTACTGTCACACCCGATATGAGTGGTATTTTCTGTAGTACTATTCTCATCAGTTTAATCCCTCTAACGTCCCCAATCTGGGGGCCATTTATTGAATTGATTTTTCGAGACGGGAGATGGTTAAAAAACTCTGGCTCCCTCCACTCTGTTTTAATCCGCGGTCACTGCGTCTGTGCCGTGCAATCTACTGTCACATCCCATATGAGTGGTATTTTCTGTAGTACTATTCTCATCAGTTTAATCCCTGTTACATCCCATATCAGGGATTGCCTTTTGTGAAAAAAAATTTAGGCCGGGTACCTTCGACTGCCTTCACAGTGACAGACCAAACTCTCATACACCAAACTGAATTGATTTTAGGAACCGGGAGATGGAAAAAGCAGCTTGGTCGGTCCTCTTACTCCCAAATTGGGGCACTGCGCGTGCACAGAGCAATGTGCTGTGACACCCTATATGAGTGGTGTCTTAACTAGTACTATTCCTATCAGTTTAATCCCGTTACGTACCCGATCCGGGGACGTGTGTCGAATGATTAAACATTGTTGAATTAACGGACCATTACGACATCATGAAATAATTTAGTTCTGAGCTCTGTACTTGCTTTGTATTGGAATAAATGGGGATTTTTTAATTGTCTGCATTATTTCTAATAAACTATTAAGAGACTTTATTATGATTTTTATTTTATGTATTAAAAACCCATACAACTGGAGGGGCGTGGCCTGGCTGGAGATGTGAGCAGACGCAGGTCTGAGCGCTCCTGACCGGCACTTCGATTATCCTGCACAATCCTGCAACTGGGGATCTGTAACCGGCCGATTGTGACCTTTTCTCCCTGCCTTACGGCACTCTGCATACATCGGAGCATGACTCGTGGCGGCAAAAGGAGAAGGAGCTCAAGGAGGGTCCGGGCCTACCTGAGGGAAAGCAAAATGGCGCCGCCGTGCGCTCTGCAGATGCAGCTGCTCGCTTGGAAAGATTTGCCCGCGGGAACCGCGCATTCTGATGTGCCTGCACCTCCGATGGAGACCAGGGGACTGCTTCCCCCTGCTCCCTTTGATAAACCTGAGGGCTCTGATAATGGCGATATCGGTTCCGGTGGTGAGGCCCTTGAAATTAATGCCGGGCCTATGCATTCGTCGGTGTCTGGAGCTTCCGACAACCTACCGCAGGACCGTGATCCGACTCCTAAGGACATATATGAGGCTGTAAAGCACTGCAGCTCTGCCCTGGCCTCCCTTAACTCTTCCATGGGGTCTCTGCAAGAAAATGTATCCTGTATGCGCCATGACCTTAAGAAGATAAGTGACCGGGTTAAAGAAGTGGAAAATCGTGTGAGTGACATGGAAGATCAGTTCCCTCCAGTGAAGCGGGACATGGCCAAGGTGATCCACAATATTACTTTGCTCATTAATAAGGCTGAAGATTTGGAGAACAGATCGCGGCGCAATAACCTTAGGCTGGTGGGTGTACCAGAAAAGCCGAGGGTCAGGATGCTCCAGTCTTTTTGAACAGTGGTTTAAGGATAAATTTGGCGCCCAGTCCTTGTCCTCAATATTCGCAATCGAACGGGCGCACAGGGTACCGTTTCGCCCTCCACCATCCGGGCGCCTCCGCGGTCTGTGCTCGTCCGGATTTTACATTTCCGCGATAGGGATACTATTCTGCGCAAAGCCAGAGATATATCTGATCTTGTCATTGATGGAAGTAAAATTTCTATATTCCCTGATTTTTCTGCGGACGTCCAACGGAGGAGAGCGAAGTTTATCGACGTCAAGCGTCGCCTACGGAATCGCAATATACAGTACTCTATGTTATACCCTTCAAAGCTGCGGGTGATTGCTGGCAGTCGAACCTACTTCTTTGAGACACCGGAGGATGCTATTGTGTGGTTGGACCAACTGGGAACTGATATTCCAGCAGACGGAGACTGAAAGTGACCGCTTCATATGTCTGCCTCATGCAGACTCCCTTGCACAAATGGGACGATAAGTATAATGTCTGACCTGTGGTTGTCAGTGCTCTTGTTTCAGTTCATTTGTCTTATTGCAGAGAGATTTATAGTTATTAACCAAAGTGGCCGTGGTATTAATACGGAAATCTGGTGTAACATGTGATTCCCGGTTAGCTTCTCTTGATCGGTGATGTGCCGCGATCGGGTGTCTCAGGTTAAACCAATTCCTCTATCGTTCTCATGTCTAGTTACTGGCTTCAGGAAATTTTTGAGTGCCCCAAGTCCCACTTTTTAGGGACGTTTAGGCGGGCATTCTTTGTTTACCTCATCAATATGTTTGCATTTGGTGTTTTTCTTTCTAATGTTCTTATGTTCCGATATTCGTTCGGTGAGACGACCTGCTTCCCTGCTCCTGACCTGAGTACTCTTGTAGGTAACTACGGGGTTAATTATATCCTGTTCCTTCATCATTTACTATGACGCGATGGCGGGTAGGACTCAAGTAGTGACGTGGAATGTTAGAGGTGTGAAGGAGAGCCTAAAGCGACAAGCCATATTTTCGACTGTACAGAAGTTACAACCAGCAATCATTTGTCTGCTGGAAACTCACCTGACTAGACAATCTCTCCGGTTGTTGCATAAACCTTGGATATCACACTCCTATCATTCCACGTTCTCAGATCATGCCAGGGAGTAAGTATATTAATACACAGAGCCATTCCTTTTGAATGCCATTCCACGCTTATTGACCCAGAGGGTAGATTTGTATGCTTACACTGTTCTATACACAATCGCTCAATGTACTTGGCTGCCCTTTACATACCACCGCCATACTCATGTGCGATACTCAAGACTCTTATGTCATTCATCACGCAGGGTCCGTCGCTCCCGGTGCTTTTGATGGGTGATTACAATAAGTACCTGGATCCGACGCTGGATAAATTTCACAGAGGTCCTGTCCCGGTGGGACTGAGGGAGACTACACTGGCTAAACTGCTTCAGGAATTGGATCTTCATGACTTATGGAGAATACGGAACCCTGACAGACGCGAATACTCCTGTTTCTCGTCTGCCTATGGTTCCCTCTCCAGAATCGACATGGTGATCGGATCCTTGGACGTGTTGTCTTATGTTACTCAGATTGAATACATGCCGCGGAGCCTATCGGACCACTCTGCCGTCCATGTTGAAATGCAATTAACCCAACCTGTACCTGCTAGGGGCCCTATATTTGGAGGCTGAGTCCGTTCTGGATTGATCTGCTTGATAGGGACGATCCAATTACGGATAAACTCAAAGACTTTCTCCGTAACAATGCGGGCTCGGCATCCAAGGGGGTTATTTGGGATGCCATGAAGGCGTATGTCCGTGGTCTATACATACAAAAGATTAAACGCAAGAAATCTAATACTAAGGGAATTACTGATACTATGCATAGGGCAGTCCAGTCTTTGGAGGCGGATTATATTGTTGATCCATCTCCAGAGAATGAGAAACGGTGGATCGAGGCACAGGGCAGCTTGAAGGATCATCTGCTTCATATTGCTGATCACAAGCGTTTCTTCTGGCAACAGAAGTATTTTGAGGCAGGCGAAGGCGTGGGATCCCTACTGGCGCGGGTAGTTCGCTCGCAATCTGGACCCTCTAGGGTTCTATCCATTAAAAACTCTGCCAGCTCTTTGGTTTCAGATGATTCTAGAATTCTTGATGTGTTCTTCGATTTCTACAAGGAATTGTACACTTCAAAACTTACTGTTTCACATTATGATATTAGGAGATATCTTGTTGGCATCCCGCTGAAAAAGCTGTCATCTAATTCGCTTAAATTATTAGATGAGCCTTTGGATATAGAGGAGCTTCGGGTGGCATTGGGTTCTTTTCCTAATGAAAAACACCTGGTTTTGATGGCCTACCGGGCGAATTCTATAAGAGATATCAGGAAGACCTTCTTCCAGTACTGTTGGAAACATTTAACGACGCTTTACGCGTAGGTCAGCTACCTGCATCTATGCGCGAGGCGGTCGTGGTTGTCCTACCTAAACCCGGAAAGGATCCATTGCTGCCTGAATCATACCGCCCTATTTCCTTGCTCACAACTGACGTGAAAATATTAGCAAAGGTACTAGCTAATCGGTTGAATAAAGTAATTTCTACCCTAATTCATGTCGATCAGTCAGGGTTTATGCCTGATAGGAATACTTCTCTTAATTTGAGGAGACTCTTTCTCAACCTTCAAAGGCCGATATGTACAGGAGGCTGCCGGGCCATACTTTCCTCGACGCTGCCAAGGCCTTTGACAGCGTTGAATGGCCATTCCTATGGGAGATTATGCGAGCGATGGGATTTGGGCCCGTCTTCATGTCATGGGTACAACTCCTCTATTGCTCTCCAGTTGCCAGAATAAGGGCGAATGGGCAACTTAGTGACCAATTCCCTTTGCAGCGTGGCACTAGGCAGGGCTGTCCGTTGTCCCCGCTTTTATTCGCAATCGCCATCGAGCCCTTGGCATGTAGGTTGCGTGCATCGACGGATTGGTCTGGATTCCCTCTGGGTACCCAGGAGGAGCGTGTGTCCTTATACGCAGACGACATGCTTATATATGTGGGCGACCTTGCTCAGTCGATCCATCCGTTGATGCAGCACATTGCTGACTTTGGACTTCGATCGGGACTGCGGATTAATTGGGACAAGTCGGTGATTCTCCCACTTGACCCTATTCCGACGCACTTTGATAGGAATGCCATTCCACTACAGGTTGTGGACAAGTTTAAATATTTGGGAGTGGTGGTATCGCCGACTGTACCTGACTATGTCAAGCTTAACGTTGAACCTTTATTAACGAGATTTGTGGATAAGGTTTCAGCATGGACTAAACTTCCTCTTACGGTGGTAGGCCGTTGTAACCTGATTAAAATGATATTGATGCCTCAGTTATTATATATCTTACATAATTCCCCTGTCTGGATACCCCAGAGGATATTTTATAAAATACAAGGTATATTCCGGTCCCTTATTTGGAATAAAAAGCAGCCTAGGATTAAATTAGAAACTTTACAAATGGGCAAAGAGGAGGGGGTCTGTCTGTGCCGAATCCTTGGGTCTACTTTCTAGCCTCCCAATTACAGCACTTAAAGGGTTGGGGTAGGTCCACGGATTTAGGGCCATCAGCTACTATTATCTCTGAAATAACGGGCAGATGTACTCCGTTTACTGCCCTAGAAGTGGGGAAAGTCCAGGGGTTAAGGAGTTTACCCACGTTATCATTAATGCAGAAGGTGTGGGCCAAATTCAAAAACGTGATAGGCTTGACTGGGTTCCACGGACATACGCCCTTGTGGCGAAATCCTGATTTACCGGAATTTTTCCGGCTTGAAGGTTTTCCCCTTGGGAACTTAAAGGTATCCACTTTGTACACCATATTCGCGCTGGGGGATACTGAAACCGTTTGATGCACTGCAACAGGATTTCGGGCTTTCCAAGACCTCCTTTTATCAGTTCTTACAGTTGAGACATGCATATCAGGCGCAGTTTAAGGGTGATACAAATATTGTAAACACTCCGTTTGTTGTCCAGCAACTCTTGACTCCTGGTGAGTACGAAAGGCCTTATATCCTCTTTGTATAGTCATATGTTGGGGAATATGGTTTCTAACACTCCTCTCTCTGTAAAAACCAAATGGGATGCTGATCTGGGTGACATTTCGGTGGAACAGTGGAAGGAGTGTCTATCTTTGGTGCCCAACCTGTCGCTTAATGAGGCGCAACGCCTGTCTCAACTGTATCTACTGCACAGGGTATACAGGACACCTGTCTTTTATATAACATTGGGTTCCGCACCGACTCCTGTTGCCCTAGGTGCCGGGGGAACAGGCTTCATTGCTACATATGTTTTGGGAATGTGTTAAATTGGGAGATTTCTGGAAAGGAGTATTGGACATGATTAAACAAGTTACCCAAATTACGGTGCCGTATGACCCCAAAAATGTCTGTTAGGGCTTTTGGAGACGGAAACCCGGAATGCTAACGCTTTATTGTGTGTTCAGAGGATGTTGTTTCAAGCACGTACCCTTATCGCTCGGCGGTGGATTGAATATACTCCGCCTACGCTTCAAGAATACACTAATCGTATGAATACCATTCTACGTTATGAATGGGGGATATACTTAAAGAGACAATGTCCGGCTAAATTCCTAGCTATCTGGCAGGGCTGGGTTGGTACATCAAGCTTGGTCTCGCTGTCATTGGCACAAGATTGTGCCCGGGTCCAATTACTGGGTGTCAACTCAGCGACGAGGAAACAGGACGTAGCAAAACCTGTATGTTGTGTACATTTCTGGGAGGGAGCTGTACACTTTAGGGTTGAACGGCTGTGTCCTGTGATGATATCAAGGTCGGGGGCCTTTCTGGCTTTTTCCTTTTTTTGGGGGGGGGGAGTGGGTCGTCTCACCGAGCGTTGGGTGTTGATTGGGGGGAAGGGGGAGAATTGTAAGGGAGTTGTTATAGCTATTGGAACTACACTTCTTTCTCATCTCCTATTTTCTATGCCTGATGTTTGTTACACTTTTTATATGTGACATGCTCGCCTTTTTCTTTTTTTTGTAAGAGGAAAACCTAGAAAATGGAGTTGTGGTTACTTATACTACTGCTGGCCAAAGTAATTATCTGTGTCCATGTTATATGTGCTAATTAGGCCCTAGTGTGGCCAGTATGTCATTTATCTGATATATTTTGATATGCTAGTTTCAATAAAAATATACCTGATTAAAAAAAAAACCCATACAACTTAAAAAAAAAAGGTAAATTAATGTTTTTCTATGAAATATTATCCAGCCGTCCGATCGCTTTTGGTCTGACCATAATGAAGCAACGGCCTTATCATCTGGGGTGTGGCAACATTGCCAACACACTCATAGAGGTGATGATTGCTTCATTGTGATCACGCAAGCCCCTTCACCACAACAAGGTAACAATCACGAAGGGGAATTGACACTTGTATGTGCCTTTTTTTGTTTTGTTTTTGCAGCCACAGTGCTGCACCATAGGACAGAAAAATTAGGCATGTACACATGCCTGAAAAATAATGGCATTGTTGTGGCCGCTATTGTAGCAGTGGCCGGAAAAATTGATGTTTTCCAGGCAGAAAAGAGACTAAAACATTGCAGCTTGAACCCTAGTTGGTGGTGGAGATTGAATTCACGAAAGTCATCCGGTATGCAGACATTAAATACAGCAGCGTGGGGACCATTTTGAGGCCAAGGCATGTAATCAGGCCTTTTGTAAGTCATACGTATCCCCACTGTCAGTCCCTTCGGGATCCATGCCTCATTCATCTTTATGAAGGTGAGGTAATCAACACCTTTTTGACCGAGGCGACTTCTCTTGTCAGTGACAATGCCTCCTGCTGCACTGAAGGTCCTTTCTGACAGGACACTTGAAGCAGGGCAGGCCAGAAGTTCTATCGCAAACTGGAATAGCTCAGGCCACAGGTCAAGCCTGCACACTCCAGTAGTGAAGGGGTTCATCGCTCCTCAGAGTGTCGATATTTGCTGTTAAGGCGAGGTACTCTGCTACCTGTCGGTCGAGTCGTTCTCTAAGGCTGGATCCCGAAGGGCTGTGGCGATGTGTAGGACTGAAAAAGCTCTGCATGTCCTCCATCAACAACACATCTGTAAATCGTCCAGTCCTTGCCGCCGTGGTAGGAGGAGGATTACACTCACCTCTTCACCTGTTAGATTCCCGTTGTGCTGTGACATCCACCTTATAAGCTGTGTAAAGCATATTTTTAGTTTGGTTTTGAACTGCTGCATCCTTTCCGACTTTCGGTAATTTGGTAACATTTCTGCCACTTTCTGCTTTTACCGGGGTCTAGTAGTGTGGCCACCCGATACAGGTCATTCTCCTTCATCCTTTTTATACGAGGCTCCCTCAACAGACATGACAGCATGAAAGACCCCATTTGAACAAGGTTGGATGCAGAGCTACTCATTTCCCGTTCCTCGTCCTCACTGATGTCATTGACGGTCTGTTCTTCCCCCAGCCACGTACAACACCATGGGTCCGAGATGGGTGACAACAACGAGCACCCTGGGGTGCCTGCTGTGGTTGGTCTTCCTCCTCCTCAAAGCCGCCACATTCCTCCTCTGACTCTTCTTCCTCATACTCCTCTTCCAGCGTTGCCTGCAGGTCCGGCAAGCGATGATGACAACGGCTGTTTCTGGTGGTGATGGTGACCACAAGCTCTTCCTCTCTTCACGCTCATCTACAGCCTGGTCCAGCACTCGTCGCAGGGCACGCTCCAGGAAGAAGACAAATGGGATGAGGTCGCTGATGGTGCCTTGGTTGCGACTGACTAGGTTTGTCACCTCCTCAAAAGGGCGCATGAGCCTACAGGCATTGCGCATGAGCGTCCAGTAACGTGGCAAAAAATTCCTAGCTCCACAGAGGCTGTCCTAGCACCCCGGTCATACAAATACTCGTTGACGGCTTTTTCTTGTTGGAGCAGGCGGTCGAACATTAGGAGTGTTGAATTCCAACGTGTCGGGCTGTCGCAAATCAAGCGCCTCACTGGCATGTTGTTTCGCCGCTGAATATCGGAAAAGTGCGCCATGGCCGTGTAGGAACGCCTGAAATGGCACACACCTTCCTGGCCTGCTTGAGGACGTCCTGTAAGCCTGGGTACTTAGACACAAAGCGTTGTGCGATGAGATTCAACACATGTGCCATGCACGGCACATGTGACAACTGCCCAAATTCAATGCCGCCAACAGATTGCTTCCATTGTCACACACCACTTTGCCGATCTCCAGTTGGTGCGGGGTCAGCCACTGATCCACCTGTGCGTTCAGGGCGGACAGGAGTGCTGGTCCTGTGTGGCTCTCTGCTTTCAGGCAAGTCAACCCCAAGACAGCGTGACACTGTCGTATCCGGGATGTGGAATAGCCCCTGGGGAGCTGGGGGATTCAGTTGATGTGCAGCCAGGCGCCGCAGCAGAAGAGGACTCAGCCGAGGAGGGATATCGAAGAGGATGGAGTAGGAGTAGAGGAGGTGGCAGTAGGTCTGCCTGCAAAGTCGATGGCGGTGTCACCAACTCCGCTGCGGAGCCACGCATTCCATGCTTGTCAGCCGTCAGCAGGTTGACCCAATGCGCAGTGTACGTGATATACCTGCCCTGACCGTGCTTTGCAGACCAGGTATCAGTGGTCAGATGGACCCTTGCCCCAACACTGTATGCCAGAGATGCCATGACTTCCTTTTCAATGACATTGTAGAGGTTTGGGATTGCCTTTTTGAAAAAAAAAATTCGTCGGGTACCTTCCACTGTGGTGTCCCAATAGCGACAAATTTTTGAAGGCCTCAGACTCCACCAGCTGGTATGGTAAAAGCTGGCGGGCTAAGAGTTCCGTCAAGCCAGCTGTCAGTCGCCGGGCAAGGGGTGATTCTGTGACATTGGCTTCTTACGCTCAAACATGTCCTTGACAGACACCTGACTGTGGGCAGATGAGCAGGAACTGCTGAAGGTGAGAGGCGGAGTGGCGGTTGGTTGAGAGGGGCAGGGAGGACAGCAGTGGTTGGCGTGGCTGAAGATGCTGGACCAGGAGGAGCATGGTGGCTTTGAGTTTGTGTGCTGCTTGTACTCATGTGTTGATCCCATAGGCGTTTGTGATGTGAGATCATGTGCCTTCGCAAAGCAGTTGTACCGAGGTGGGTGTTGGACTTCCCACGACTCAGTTTCTTTGGCACAGGTTGCAAATGGCATTGCTGTTATCAGAGGCAGACACACAAAAAAATGCCACACTGCTAAGCTTTGCAATGACGGCATTCTGGTGGTGGCAACAGCATGCGTTGACTGGCGTGCTGTCTGGCTGACCCGAGTGCCCGATACATGCTGTCTGACTGTGCCACTAACTCCTTGCGACGACCTCCCCTGCTTCCAACTCGTCTCCTCCTTCTCTCTGTCTCCCCTTCTGAACTTTCCCCCTCTTCTTCTCTTCGAGCAGGCACCCACGTGGCATCCGTGGACACATCGTCATCATCAACCGCTTCACTTGTATCTGACACCTCAGCAAAGGAAG
>JAKVIS010001821.1:0-29041 GCA_033119425.1 Bufotes viridis
GCTGAAAGCTGTTGGTAAATGCTGCAGCACATACTAGAACGCTGCGGACTGAAAATCGGCAGCACAAGTCAGTTTAGGGCTCTTTCACACTGGCGTTTTTGTTTTCCGGCATAGAGTTCCGTCGTCGGGGCTCTATGCCGGAAAAAAACGTTTCAGTTATGGATAATACAACCGCATGCATCTGTTTGAACGGATCCGCTTGTATTAATTTTAACTATTTTTTACCATTGTCAAAACGGATCCGTTTTTAAACTCCACTGAAAATCAATAGAGGACGGATCCGTTTTCTATTGTGGCAGAATGGCCAGAATGTTTTGCTCCGCATCCCAGGACGGAGATAATTCTGCAGCATGCTGCGGTATTTTTTCCATCCAAAAAACGTTCAGTGACTGAACGGAAGACATCCTGATGCATCCTGAACGGATTTCTCTCCATTCAGAATGCATTGGGATAATCCTGATCATTATTCTTCCGGCAAAGAGCGATGGAACTCTATGCCGGAAAAGAAAAGCGCCAGTGTGAAGGTACCCTCACGCTGTAGGTTTTTCTTCTAAAATTTCAACCACTTTGCTGGTATAGATTCCATGCAAAAAAGAAACAAAACAAAAAAAACTGTATAGCCGCAACCGGGCCAGGACTTTCTGCATGCCACCTGCAGCATTTACGCCACATGTGGCAGCGCTATTAGATACGTGACAATCTTGGTCACATGACAAGTGTCGTCCTCAAGGATTGCAGTGCAGCGATGAATGGAGTCACAGCGCGACTGGCACGGGTGCTGTGACCCTGGAATCGCAAAGAATGCAACACTGCTGGATTTTTTGAATTTCACCCCAGAACAAAATTAATATTTTTAAGGCCACTTTGAAACTTTGCCAGCCACAGCTGAAACCACTGATTTATGGTATTGCTATTTTGGCAATTGAATTTCACCCCAGAACAAAATATATGTTTTGGCAGACACTATTATACTTTGCAATCTACAGTTCTGGGGTCATGGTGGCGTCAAACGTGTGAGTTGCGTTGCGACCCCATTCACTTCTATGGTAACATCGCTACGCTGCGATCCTTAAGCACGAGAGTTATCGCGCGACCAAGATCGCCGTGTTGCTGAACCCTAAAAGTCCCAGGAACCTTTTCTATAGAAAATGATGGTTTCTGCAGTGGCGTGGATGGTTGAGTAGGACGCGCGCAGTACGTCACACCGTCAGCATATGAATGCACCAAATAACAAAACTGCTACTTACAGAAAGCCGTGGAATGAAAATCTATTTCTACCCATGTAGCATCCGGCCGCTGTGGCTTCAAACAGAAAAAAAACTAATTAAAAAACGTCCCATGGCCAAATTCTCCCGGAAGATGGAGGACCTGAACCGCTCTGTGATGGTTGTCGTCGCCGAGCATGATTGTCAGGTCCGCTCACTGGGGGCAGAAGAAGTGAGGACAAGTCTCATTTACATCACAGCATCTAGCTAGCAGAAACGTTCTCGCATCACAAAGTCCAGGTAAACCGGCACAGACTCTTTACTGCTACACGGCATCCAGATTCAATGTCAGATGCACTGGATATTTCTTCTCATATTGCAGAGAGACCAGTTCTTCCATAGAAAACCCGTTCTGGTCATGGGATGGACATGGAGTGCACGGCTCGTTACATGTGTCCGTCACAGTGCGGTTCCATTCACTGACAGCAAGGTCACTAACATCGCTGACTGTCACAGTGAAATGGCCCCCGAATGATGTAGTGGTGTGGTTTTCATCTTCCCTGACTCCCCACACACACAGCGGCTGAGACAAGCTGCCCCTGGCGGGACCCTATTTCCAGGGAGAACAAAAGAATCGGGCATTCAAAATTCCACGCCCCCCAATTCTTCTCTTCCCCAACATGTGTAAGGGCGTTAATACTAAGGGGCAAATGTATCAGTTCCGTGTGCCAGAAATGTGGTGCCAAAAGGATGCAAATTTTTGGGAGAATTTTTTGAGAATTGGGGTAACATTCCTGGACAAATTTATTTCTGGTGGGGAGCCTTGTAAAAAAAAAAAAAAAATACTTCCCTCCCTTTGCCCGCTCTGACCCAGTGCCGCCCCCCTTTCCTCTTCCTAGTCTGCAGCCAGTGCCCTTCTGCGGTGTGGGGCGCGAGGCGGTGGAGGCCAGTGACGGGGGGAGAGCACAGAGCGATGCCTCACTGCAGGGGGCCCAGGTGAAGAGTGCACCTAACACTGCATTGCTCTTTGAATTTTGGGTTGAGAGTGAAGAAAAAAAACGAATTTTACAAAAGTCGTAAATTTTAGGGTTTGGCTACACAGTGACAATTCTCAACATGTTAAGGCTATAGTAAGTGGTGTATATGATCTGTACATACTAGGACACAGCTCTGCCCTCAGCATGTTGATGTCTATTTCTGTAAAAGCACAGGGGGTGTTACGAAGCGGTGCTCCAAGGACTCAGCCCTGCCTCCTGATGCCCCAGCACACTCATTCGCATATGAATAAAAACACAGATATGTCTGGAGCTGTTTGACACACAGACAAAAGAAGGGAAAAGTTTAAATCAGCATGATCAACCCTACCTGGCAGCATATCTGCTTTGATAGGGTTGATCATGACAACAAAGGCTCTATAAAGAAAATGTGAGTTCTGGCTCACTGAAAATATTAAACTAATATAAATGTATACTCGTCGTTTCATCACCACCACTGGCTTCATGGCTGCAGCGGTGTTGTGCCCATATACTGTATGTGACTGCTGCAGCCAATCGCTGGCCTCAGTGGTCGTGTGCGGTATACTGCTGAGGCAGGTGACTGGCCGCAGTGGTCACATCATGGCTGTAGCAGCGGGGAGGATAGGAGCAGCGGTGCTGGAACGCTGCGTATGATTTAGTAATTATTATCTTAATAGCTTAACTCCTTCCTGAGCACACAAAGCCACAAACAATAGGCTGCATTTCTCTAAACCTTCGTCTGGGTCTGAACACTTTTGTAACTACGTGCCACTAAATGTGTATAGCCAGTGAGGTACTCAATGAAATGTATGTGTACAGCGCCACCTGCTGGTTGTTCTTTTCCCTGTCTCTCTGTCCACCTCTCTGATGTGGTCGCACATGCTCAGTTCCATCCTTCAACTGCCACTAGCCATATCTACTGTTAGAAGCTGTGACAGTTACAGGACACACCCCGTGAAAAGTACACGCCCCCTGAGCTGTGAACTAGTAACAGAACAGAGCAATTGGAGCAATGAATGTGGAGATCTCTGGATCCATGGGGGGTGCAGGCTGGGTCTGGCTGTGTTAGAAGATGCTTGGACCCTCTGTAATCTTCTATATATGCCTGCCCTACCCTCACCTAACAGAAGTCCCAGGAAATCTGGTCTGGATAAGGGGTGGTCTTTTGAGGAGGCTTCACTATAGATAGATAGATTAGATGATAGATAGATAGATAGATGATAGATAGATAGATAATAATAGATAATAGATGGATAGATAGATAGATAGATAGATAGATGGATAGATAATAGATGGATGGATAGAGAGATAGATAGATAGATAGATAGATAGATAGATAGATAGATAGATAGAAGATACATAGATAGATGGATGGATAGATAGATAATAGATGGATGGATAGAGAGATAGATAGATAGATAGATAGATAGATAGATAGATAGATAGATAGAAGATACATAGATAGATGGATGGATAGATAGATAATAGATGGATGGATCGATAGATAGATAATAGATGGATGGATAGATAGATAATAGATAGATAATAGATGGATAGATAGATAGATAGATAGATAGATAATATATGGATGGATAGAAGATAGATAATAGATGGATAGATAATAGATAGATAATAGATGGATGGATAGATAGATAGATAATAGATGGATAGATAATAGATAGATAGATAGATAATAGATATAGATAGATAGATAGATAATATATGGATGGATAGATAGATAATAGATAGATAATAGATGGATGGATAGAAGATAGATAGATAGATAGATAATAGACGGATAGATAGATAGATAATAGATAGATAGATAATAGATGGATGGATAGATAGATAGATAGATAATAGATTGATAGATAGATAATAGATAGATAGATAGTAGATGGATGGATAGAAGATAGATAGATAAATAAATAGATAATAGATGGATGGATAGATAGATAGATAATAGATTGATAGATAGATAATAGATAGATAGATAATAGATGGATGGATAGATAGATAATAGATAGATAGATAATAGAAGGATGGATAGATAGATAATAGATAGATAGAAGATAGATAGATAGATAGATACAGATAGATAGATAGATAATAGATAGATAGATACAGATAGATAGATAGATAATAGATAGATAGATACAGATAGACAGATAGATAATAGATACAGATAGATAGATAGAAGATAGATAGATAGATAGATAATAGATATTGGATAGATAGTAGATGGATAGAAAGATAGATAGATAGATAGAAGACAGATAATAGATGGATGGACAGACAGATAATAGATAGAAGATAGATAACATATGATATACAGAATATTACATATATATTGAGTCCATACACTAGCTATATATATATATTTATATTACTTGGTATATATACATATTAGGTTTCATTCATTCTTCTACAATTTGTGGCAGATTACTCCAGTAAATATCGATACCATTTATATATCAATTTTGATTCATTTTCCAGACATCTTTTTGCTCAAAATCTATCTTTAAGTTATTATGATTAATTATTATTATTATTAGTCATTCCGTCATCACTATTCAACCTCATACACAGAGACTCCCCCTACTGACAAACTACAACTCTCAGCAAGCCTTCACACTGCCCCCTAGGTACCCGGTGATACCCCTTCGCTCATTAAACCCCATAAAGTTTTTTTGTTTTTTTTCCTGGGACTTGTAGTCCCCCCGCCTCCAGTCCTGACCAGCGCCGAGCCTCCTCTCCATCCGAGGTGACAGGCGCTCAGCATCTCTCCTCTCTCTGCCAGCAGTAAACATGGCGGTGGGGCCGATCCATTATGTGTGAGGAGGGGGGGGGGGAGGCATGTGTTCGGGCGCCGCGCGTGACGTCACCGCTGTGTTGATTTGCTAACCTTAAAGAAGAGAGGAGCTAGTGAGCATGAGAGCGGGCAGTGTGAACTGCTGGAGCCGGCTGTCGCTGCGGCTTTGACGGCGCATCTCCTCTCACTCACCTCTAGCCTCCATACATACATACATGCCTGCGGAGAGAGCCGGGGGACAGCACACAGGTGAGTGCGCTGAGGGGGGGACCTGCTCCAACTTCAGCCCGTAGCCTCCATCACTCCCATCATGCGCACGAGGAGGAGTAGTAGTCGTCCCTGACAGAAATGAATGCTTGTTACAAAGTTGCTCGTATGTCCCTGTGCACACCGGGGGAAGGGATGCTGCAGGGGGACTGGGAGAAAAAGTTAATGTCAGCATAGGATGAAGGGCTTATCATAACCGCATGCGTTACCGGCAGATTTAAAGGGCTGTGCTGCTGTGAGGTGACATGCATTGTTTATGTCTCCTCCATCCCAGACAGCGGGGACAAGGCGAGGGCTCTGCCACATAGTGCCCAGTCCATGCCCTCCGCCTGGGCATCCATCTGTTGAATTCAGAGTCTGGTCTTGTGTATGGATCCATTCAGTAATGGTCATTTCATGTGCACCCCTATCATCCTCTCCTCATACACCCATCATCCTCTCCTCCTTTATATGTATATATCTATGTCTATCGGCTGGATCCCCTGTATCGGGGTGACATTTTTGGGACTCTCCCCTCTCGTTGGGCATGCTGCCTATAATGTGATGATTTAGCGCTGGACGCTTTACTTAATATTCAGATATTCATTCCGTGTGGTCGCCAGACAGATCCGGAAAAAAAAAAAAAACCAATCCCCCGTTCTCCACCTCAGTGTGAATACCAAGCAGACGGTCTGGGCTCCTGCTCGGGCTTTACCTGTTCTATTTCTACGCCCGTGTGGTCCTGCAGGGGTTAATCCTCCCCATCAGAGAACCTTCGCTGGCATTGATTAGTTTTATTTTTTTGGGTATAATTCACCCAAAACTAGTTTTGTACACGGCTGATAAAGGGCTTTAATAGTTGACTCATTAACCCTTCCAAGTCATCAAAAGAAGCTCTGTCAATGGAAGCAACCCCCCCCCCCCAGCTCCGGAGAAAAGGGTCTGAATCCATGAAATATAGCATTGGGGGGGGGTGGGTAGCCTCGCTGTATGGATCCCTCATCGCGGGGGTCATTATTGGAGTTGATCGGATGGCGGTCTCCGGTAGATCTTCCCATTGTCTTGCGCTTTCTTGCTCTACCTTGTATCTGTTTGGCGGCTCCTTCTGGAAACCGCTCACACCTCCGTGAAGAGGAGCAGAAATCCGGATTCTTTTCTGGGTGCCGCTCAACTGTAGCCCATATTTTAGCACCTCATACATTAGGCGTGACGCCCTTAACGCTGGGGTTGTAGTCGGTGACTGTGTATTCGCCTATACCCTGATTGAGAAGCCGCGCAGGTGGTTAAGGTGCCCGAGGTGACATCACCCAGGGTTCTGTCCGTTGGGGGTTGTAGTTTCCATCCTTCTGACCCTCGCCCTGTGGAACTGCCTTGTACTTTGCCACAGACAAAAACATTCTTGCCTCTGGCTGCACAATAGGGCCAGCCGCTCTTATTGGGGGGGGGGGGTCTGTTTTCTTAGCCCTCTTTTTATCTTGACTTATTTGTCTTCTCTCCATCCTTGATCCTTCTCTGTACCAGGGGCTCCTAAGCCCCCCTTCATTGTGGATCTTACATTTCGGATGGACGTGACGGTGTTTGGTGTGGACCTGTAGGAATGTTGGCTAAGTGCAGGCACCTTCTGAATGTAAACCCACCGGCGAGGGGCCGTCAGTGGAGTCCACTAGGGCGTCAGGTGGTTTCTAGAAGGGGTGTTCTGTAGGACCTGACATGTTCCCTTGTTTTGGGTCGGTTGCGATGGCAGATGTCTTAAAGCAGGGATGCCCAACCTGCGGCCCCTCCAGCTGTTGCCAAACTACCACTCCCAGCATGCCCTAATAGTTACGGGTTCTCCAGGCTCGCTGGTAGTTGTAGTTTTGCAACAGCTGAAGGGGCGCTAGAAAACTTTAGACGGTGATGTAGCAGAGCCGTAGAGCTACATTGCCTGTTTACGGCACCTGCCTGCCGAAACGTTGCAGTCCTATTGCTGGGGGTAGTACGGAGCTGGCCGGCGAGGCGGTGGGAATCTCACGTGAATGAAGCCTTCTGCATAGGATGACACTTCTTCTGTTGTGTCTGTGTGACCATGAGGAGGCGCTCTGTTACATTTGGGAGTGAATGGCACTTAAAGGCACAGGACTCCTCAAGCTCCTGCAGACAGTAATAACCGCACTCCATTGTGAAACGCGACCGAATCTGAGCCCATCCGAACCCAGATCTGAAGCAGGCGTTGGCAGATAGCTTGGAAATGAGCAGATGACCTATATTGATTAGTGAGGCGGCACAGCAATATTCATTTCCTTTTTATAAAAGTCGTTGTCCTTGTAACGTCTAGCGCGATATCGCTCTTATTTCGCATAGGTTCTGTGACTCGCGCAGATATTTGCCTCTTTGTATCAAGGGCTCAATATTCTCCTCCAAATAGAAGCAGAAACTATCAAAATATTGAAGATTTTTAATATATATATATATATATATATATAATTTTTTTTTTTTTCAGTTTAACTCTCGAGCTACCAGAGCATAGGATTTCACCCTTTTTGTCTCCTCCGTCATTACAGAACACATAGCAGATTATTAACCCTTCCCCCCCCTTTCTTGAGGTGCAGTTGAACAATAGGTTTAATGTGAAAGCATTACGCTTTGTACTTTTTGTTACACAAACTTCCATTGTCCCCATTCTTCTGCGTCTGACAAGTCCAATAAAGCGTCCCTCCGGACTGCGCGTTTCTATTGTTTAGCGGGTAAAGCGAACCTGTGTTTATGGCAGTTGCCGGTCTGTGCGCCAGAGAGTTGGCCCCGCCGTTATGTAGAGCGATCGGGGACGTTAAGAGAAATTTGTACGTTTACAAAAAAAATGATGATAACATTTTCTGTTTTGAAGCATTTCTTCTGATCTGTGGGGGCGACGCGAAAATGAAAGTCACTCGCCATTGTAGGACTAGAAACGCTAAAGCGGGGATGTACTAAAGAATTTGTGTGTTTATAGATATTTTTGATTGTTTTTGCAGCGACTGTTGCCTTCTGTTTATGTGACCCGTCGCTTAGACCGACATTGCGTGGGAGTTCTAGAAACTGAAATGATGGATATGTGTTATCACCGCCAGCAGATAGCGTTCTACCGCTGCAGCGCTTAAAAAATCTTTGCAACCTTCTACAAAGCCTCTCGCCAGTCGGGAACCTGTGCTCCGAGATCTGTTTTGGTAGTAAGTCTAGATGGTTTTTTGAGCGTAGATTTGCCGGTGCAGATGAGGATCTGGTGATCTCACAGAGGCGCCCGTTGACTTCTCGGTTCTGATTGAGGTCAAATGTATAAGCGAGTGACGAGCATGGGGACAACCGATCAGACAGTAACCACTGGTGGTGGCTTCCTTTACAGATGGAGCAGAGCTGAGTTCCCCACATTAGGCTACTTTCACACTAGCGTTTAAGTTTTCCGGTATTAAGATCCGTTATAGGGGCTCAATACCGGAGAAAAAAGCTTCACTTTTGTCCCCATTCATTGTCTATGGGGATAAAACTTGACTGAACAGAATGCTCCATTTAGTTGCGTTCCCAGACCGGAGAGCAAATCGCAACATGTTGTATTTTGCTTTCCATCCTGGGGTTCGGCATTACCACAATGCAAGTCAATGGTGACGGATCCGTTTTCTCTGCCACGATAGAAAATGGATCTGTCCTCTATTGACTTTCAATGGAGTTCAAGACTGATCCGTCTTGGCAATGTTAAAGATAATACATCCGGATCCGTTCATAACAGATGCAGGCGGTTGTATTATCAGTAACGGATCCAGCAAAAACGCTAGTGTGAAAGTAGCCTTAGGCCTCATGCACACGGCCGTTGTTGGGGTCCGCGTCCGAGCCGCATATTTTGCGGCTCGGGCGCGGACCCATTCACTTCAATGGGGCCGCAAAAGATGCGGACAGCACTCCGTGTACTATCCGCATCCGTTGCTCCGTTCCGTGCCCCCGCAAAAAAATAGAGCATGTCCTATTATCCGTTTTGCGGACCAGAATAGGCATTTCTATAATGGGCCGCGTTCTGTTCCGCAAATTGCTGAACGCGGAGCAGCTTCCGTGTTTTGTGGATCTGCTGTTTGCGGACCGCAAAACACCAACGGTCGTGTGCATGTAGCCTCCTGTGCCTGGTTAGGATAACGCTTTCTGTTGACCTGCTGTCCTCATCGCTCCTGTAGTAACCCTGATGGTAGAAGGTTCATTGTAACAATGATGGTAGTTATCCCCCTGTGAACAGAGCCCTGGCTTCTCTCTGTGTAGGTCCTACGTCCTTTGATCTGCAGCCTCGGTCGTTGGTATGTCATCAGTCCCTTGCAGGCCTATATCCATTACGGTATCCTGTAGTACTGTAGCCGTTCATCTTGTATAAGTTTACGTTTTTGTCACTCTTTATGTAGTTCGTATATCTACCAATGTTTCTTTGGTTTCCTTCTGTGGAATGTCAAGATCTTTGCCATTGTTGGGGAAGCGTTCCTCCTCAATCACTTGCTATGCGACTAATGAAGACATTTCAGATCATTGCTCCTAGCAGAGGTCCCCATGGAGCCCCTCTTGCTAACCTTTTCTTCCTCTGGATCTTCTGCATCTACTAGAACTCTTGACCCCGTGTCCTTCAACAGATTTTACGTCTCTTGTACTATCTTCAGTTCCATCATGTGACATGGACTATCAGGTCATTCTTGGCTAAGCAAACTTTTGCCCCTTTTAAACAAATGTCTGTCTGGAGGGGAAAAAAATCTTTTAGATATATTTTGACATTGGGAATCTCAACCATTCTTCGCTTTATGATGGTATTAAGGGGTTAGGCAATGAGTGACGTAAATGAAAATCAAACATCATAAAGTAGCTAAAACCAGCCCTGTACCACACATGGAAGCAGAGAACCACCCCATACACTGCTCCAATTGCTCTGCTAGATTCTTCTCAGACTAGGAGCTCAGGGGTTGTGTCCTTCCAGCTGTAGCTCTTTCCCTGTAACTGACACTGCTTCTAAGGGCTCGTTCACGCAAACATATTTTTTTTCCGTTCCGTGCATTGGGGCCGCAATTTGTGGTCTCCAATGCTCGTAGAATGTTCATGAGGCCTCCAGGATGGGTCCGCATCCCTCTGTTCCGCAAAAAGATAGGACATGTTCTATCTTTTTGCGGTACGGAAGAACGGAACCCCAAAGAAGATCTCCGTAGTGCTTCCGTGGGACTCTGTTCCGCATCTCCTGATTTGTGGACCCATTGAAGTGAATGGGTCCACATCTGTGATGCGGAATGCACACGGAACGGTGTGCGGATCTGCATATGCGGTGATCTACATACGTTCGTATGAATGAGCCCTAACAGAAGATATGGCTGGTGCCAGTTGAAGATTTAAACTCAGCGCGTGTGACCACCTCAGTGAGGTGGACAAGAAATAAGGAAAATGACAAACAGCAGGTGGCGCTATATAGATCCATTTTCTGAAGCACTCACTGGCTGTACAAAATTTTAAATTACATGCAATTACAAAAGTATTTAGATCCAGGTGCAGGTTTGAATATGTTTAGTGGCGCAGCCCCTTTAAGTAGAATAACCGATCCAGTTCTAGTACTTTTGAAACAGATCTTGGGTAACATTTAGTGACCTAGACTGTTATTTTAGTTGTTCATTGTGGTGTAGCATCCAGGGCTGACCTTAGGTTGTTTGTGCACCACCTTCTGTTGACTTCCACTTGGGGTTCATGCACACGGCCGTATGTATTTTGCAGTCCTCAAAAGACGGATCCACCAAAAATACGGATGACATTCTGTGTGCATTCCGTATTTTGCAGAAAGGAAAAGCTGGCCCCTAATAGAACAGTCCTATCCTTGTCCGTAATGCGGACAATACTCGGATAGGTTTTATTTTTTTGCGGAACAGACATACGGAAACTAAATGCACACGGAGTAATTTACGTTTTTGTTTTCTGTCAGAAAGAAAATACGTTCGTGTGCATGATCCCTAATGGTGTGCCATGCTGCCGCCACACCTTTGCACTGAACACCTGACTGCATGATAAAGGGTATTCATGTATAACTGAAAACATTGCGACCAATGCTATGAAATCTGGCGGGTTTGCAATAAACTTCTCTCTAATTGCAGTGATGTAATCCCCCCCCCCCCCCCAGACCTGTAAATGGTGGAAGATTACTTGCGTACTTCCTGACCACCGACCAGCCAATCAATACCTGCAGCAGTGATTGGCTGAGAGGTACCAGAAAGTAAAACCACCACAGACCTGGAAGCAACACAATAGGAGGGGGAATGATGTTTTTGTAAGTTTTTTTTTTTTTGGGGTAGAGAAAAATGATGATCTGTTCATGCTTTCATAAGTGGCTAAACTTATTTATTTTATTTTTTTTCTTCCATGTATAGGTCCATTGGTTTCCGAGTTTGGCCGACCATATCAAGCAACAGATAGACTAATGACTAGACCCCAGGAGAATTATGGATTTGACTAATATGGGTATGATACAGTTACAAAACCCCAATCACCCCACGGGGCTCCTCCTGAAAGCCAACCAAATGCGGTTGGCGGGGACGCTCTGTGATGTGGTGATCATGGTGGATACTCAAGAGTTTCATGCCCATAGGACAATATTGGCTTGTACTAGTAAGATGTTTGAAATACTTTTCCACCGTAGCAGCCAGCATTACACATTGGACTTTTTGTCGCCAAAGACTTTTCAACAGATTTTGGAGTATGCTTACACTGCCACTCTGCAGGCCAAGGTGGAAGATTTGGATGACCTCCTGTATGCAGCCGAAATTCTAGAGATTGAGTATTTAGAAGAGCAATGTCTGAAGATTCTAGAAACGATTCAAGCTTCAGAAGAGAATGATGGTGACCTTTGTACAAGTGAGAGGGCCATGGATGACGAAGAAGACAGAAAATCTAGATTTATTAAAAACATGTTGAACGCAAAGCATTCCAGTGAAGAAAGTGGTTATGCCAGCATGGGCAGTCAGAGCTTGGTGGATCAAAGTCCATCAGTGTCGACGTCCTACGGACTTTCTGGTATGAGCCCAACCAAGACTGCTGTGGATAGTTTAATGACCATTGGCCAGTCATTGCTCCAAGGAGCACTGCAACAAAATGCACTAGACTTGCACTCCACCAGCAGACTTCAGAGTCTTGCAGAGGTGAAAACAGAAGTCATGCAGGTTGATGAAGGCGCCAACCATGCTAGCCCAACTGCGGAATCCAGTGCATCTGGTGGAGACAAATCCGATGAAAAGGCCAAGGAGAGTCCAGGAACCCCAACCCGCAGTAGTGTCATCACAAGTGCTCGAGATCTGAACTTTAACCGTGATGAGAATGCTCCTGAACAGTCTTTGGAATTGGGTCAAGGTTTTACCCTTGGACAAGATCATGCAATTTCCCACGCAGAGAAGCATCTTAGCGTCTACTCCGTCCTACCAAACCATAAGGGTGAAACGATGCTTACTATGCCAACATCTATGGCTTCTGCTCTTCACATGCAACCAGCCCTGGCTGTATCAATGGACTTTAGTGCTTACGGTGGACTTCTTCCCCAAGGCTTCATTCAGCGAGAGCTGTTTAACAAGCTAGGTGAAATTGCCGCTGGGATGAAGAACGATGGTAGAAATATGAGCGAGCGATGCAGTGTGTGTGGAGCAAACCTTCCAGACAATGACTCTATTGAACATCACAGGTAAGCTTACGGGTTCGCTCTTTGTAGAGTTTAGAATCTTTATGTATTCATTGAGATGGACCAACAAAGTTAAGAGATGCTGCATGATCTTGATAATTGTGAGGAGATGGAATAAGTCCGGCTTTATCCTACACAGGTAAGGCTACTTTCACACTGGCGTTTGCTGCGGATCCGTCATGTATCTGCACAGACGGATCCGCACTGATAATACAACCGCATGCATCCGTTCAGAACGGATCCGTTTGTATTATCATGAACGTAGGTAAAACGGATCCGTCTTGAACACCATTGAAAGTCAATGGGGGACGGATCCGTTTTCTATTGTGCCATATTGTGTCAGAGAAAACGGATCTGTCCCCATTGACTTACATTGTAAGTCAGGACGGATCCGTTTGGCTCAGTTTCGTCAGACGGACACCAAAACGCTGCAAGCAGCGTTTTGGTGTCCGCCTCCAGAGCGGAATGGAGGCGGAACGGAGCCAAACTGAATCATTCTGAACGGATCCTTATCCATTCAGAATGCATTGGGGCTAAACTGATCCGTTTGGGGCCGCTTGTGAGAGCCTTGAAACGGTTCTCACAAGCGGATCCCCAAACGCCAGTGTGAAAGTAGCCTAAGACGCTATGGACACTGGAACTTTCAGACATCTGCAGTAAACCACCCATCCTTGGGTGCTGGTAGCACAATCTCTTTGGTGCTCATAGATTCAGGGTGAGCCCCCGTTTAGTTTAATGTCAGTGTCATGTGGAACATGCTCTGCGGGCAGCAGGTTGTAGAGCAGAGTTCAATGTTATGCAGAGTCCTTTTCCTGCTCAGCTCCTCCTGCTCCATAACATGCTGCCTGTGGATGGTACAGTTTGTAATGCCGCCACCCTTGGCCTGAAAGCCAATAATCCTCCATTTTTGCAAATCGTCCCTTTTACACATGACAGCAGCGAGGGCTATGTGTGCAGACAGCCTATCGCACACCTTATATACCCACCAAGCCACCTCACCACACGGGACTTCCTGCATGAGCTACGAGATGCCGACATCAAAAGTAGAAAGTGGTTATAATAATTAGACTTCCCTGTGTATGGGGGGGGGGGGGTAAGGGTCAGGACTCGGCCACAGCATTCTGCCATATAGAAATTCACCATTTAAAAGGCTAGAACTTTAAAAAAATATTATTTTTTTTCACTTCTTTCCCCAGATTAGGTCTGTTTCACACTTGCGATAGTGTTTTCGGGTATTGAGATCCGGCAGAGGATCTCTAAACAGGAAAAACAATGTTTCCCTTTAGTCCTCGTCAATGGTGACGGGGTGTTTTTTTTTTTTTTTTTTTTTTTTTTTAGAGCCAAAAAAAACCATTTAATTGGGGTACTGAGATCCTCTGTCGACTCTCAATTCCGCATTTAACCATTAAAGTGTGAAAGTAGCCTTAGGGTGCATTCCCACAACCGTGCCGCAAAACATGGATACCGGCCGTGTCCGTTCGACATTTTGCGGACCGCACATGGCTGGCACTGTATAGAAAATGCCTATTCTTAGCCACAATTGCGGACAAGAATAGGCCATGCTCTATATTTTTTGCGGGGCCACGGAACACTGCGGCACCATTGAAATGAATGGGTCCGCAGCCGTTCCGCAAAATTGCAGAGCAGATGTGGACCCACTCATACGGCCTTGTGAATGCAGCCTTGGTCTTTTAATTCAGCGGGGGCATAGTGTTATTTACCTGTTTAGCTATATATGTGTTTTTTTTTGTTTGTTTTTTTTTTTTGTCCAAAGTGCAGAAAAACTACAAGATGGATATATATACAGTATATGAGAGAGATAGCTATGTATGTATATAAATATATATATAGTATATGAGAGAGATAGATATCTAATTTCTTTTTTGCTGCTGCATTACATGGAGGCTCAGGGCCACTTGATACGACAGGATCAGGACTTTTTGCAGTTATCCTGCAATTTTTGATAATGAGTATCTTTCAGACCTTTTAGGGGACATTTAATTGCGTTCTGTTTTCCACCCCTGTAAATGTTCCAGCGTACACACGAATTATCTGTGCCCAATTACGTAACCTCGCACAATGGAGGTGCCATCTCTATTATTCCCACACGCGGTCTGTACCAGTTTCCAAATCTAGTCTGCCACCTCATCCGTACAGTACACACTGTCACATCAGACACAATGTGCACAAACTTCCAGATCTTAATCACAGGGAACGGGAAGAGGACACGATGTACCACAGGTTAATCATCTCCGAGCCGCGCATAATGAGCTGAGGTGTGGGATGGAAGGGCAGGCTTGCCACACGTGCGGGGTGTGGTGTACTCGTAACATTATGTTCTTTTCAGTACCCGGCGACTCGAGGTACAGTACAGCGCTTGAACATTTGTGGGTGTGTCTGTACATTACATTAATTAGAACTGGTGACATGGCTGAACTGACTGTAATCAAATGATACCTATTAGTATTTTATAAAGTAGGTCTGCTTTTAAAGGGCAGTTGCATCAGAATTTTTTTTTTTCTTTTTTTTTTTTTTTTGGAACTCCATAGTCACAGGATACACCCCCCCCCCCTTACATTTCGGCAGCACTATGCCGTTGACAAAATCTTCACCCCCGCCCTTTAGCAGTCAGCACAAGCGATGAGACCTCCTACAGAGATGGGTAATCCATGGTCGGTTTGCTGCTGCTGTGAGGGGGAAGAGGTTATCTGAAAGGCAATCCTTGTGATAATAGTAGGTATAGAATTGGGATAACAGTATGACAGCTCTATTATTCTCTCGGTAAGAATAGATAGAGGTCCACATCAGAGCGTTGCTTTGATTAATGTAATGTGTGGCGCTCTAACTGACTCGCTAGTCGGAGTGACTGGTCTGATGGAAATGGTCACGCGAGGCTGTCCAAACACAGAGGACGTTAAAGCCAGGACATGGAGCGGCTGTAAAAAAAAAATATCCCCAAAAACATCCACCCATTCTAAAAAAAAAATAAAAAATAGATGGGATATTTACATACGGGCTGTTAAAGGGGGTTATCTAACTGCGGGTGACGCTCGTTCCTGTTGTGGCCTGCTTTTGGCTAGCCCCCCCCCCCCCCCGCTGTGATGAAAGATGGGTCACAATGGGGTAACCCTAACTGACTGACTAATATTGAGGGCACAGTTCCCACATCTACTAGGACCCTGTGATCTGTGTAGTCTCTCGCTGTAGCTTAGCACTGATGGACAACCTAAAAAAAAATCTCCGTCTCCTCGCACTTGGCCCTTGAAAGCATCCGAAGTTTTTGTCGCTTTGTATAGAAGAAAAAAAGCTGAACTGCAGAACTAATAGCCAAATAGGAATATATAACCCGCCCGTCTAATACCTCATAGCGATTTTAAGCACGTATGAGGACTTCACGTCCTTTCTCCAGCCCCCGCATCTGAACTGCTGGTTTGCAAACCAAGCGATGAAAGTAGAAAAAAGTGGTTTTTGAAAGTGCCTGTATAAGGGAGTGAGGGGGAGACGCGTCTGTTAGGAGAAAATGTTAAACTTTGCATACAGGAGTTTTCCCCCGTTTGATGGTAGCGCAGGTTCTCATGGTTTTGTGTAATCTCATATTGGCGCACATTACTCACACCTGACAGCTCTGCGTTCTCGCCTTGTCATCCTACAGTAGACTACAGTACATTCCTGTACTCTGAGTCAGGTCTTCATTACAGCCGTGGTTACATTGTGTACTGCAGCCCTTCACGGATATGTGTAGACCAGGTAAGACGGGGTTAAGGAATGCAGTCCTTTGTAGGCTCCTTCAACTCCAACCTACATTTCTAATGTGCCAAAAATATATATATATATAAAACTTTTTGACTGTCACTCTGCACTCGCCACTTTTCTAAAAAGCTGATGGGAGCGGTTCAACCAATTTAACAAGAGCGGTTAGGCATGTGGTTGTAACGGACAGTGCGTAACTCTTCAGTTATTTCCATCAGTTATTTTGAGCAGATCCTTCCATCATACCTGATCTCTGTGGAGGCTTCACTACTGGTTTTGGCTTCCAATAACTGGTGTGGGCACAGTGAGTCTGCACCCACTGTCCGTTACACCACCCAGGCAGACTCTTGTTGCCACCATTCGACAGGCATGAAATCGTCTCGGTTTGGGTTATGTTCAAGACTTCTCCCCCACTGTCTATTTGTATAGCCTACATGCTCCTCAGCCATTGAGATGAATCTAGGGAGTCATTTCTTTTTATACAGAAATGCGTCTATATTAGATGGACCTTGCACCGCATTCTACAACTTTTCCCGACTTTTCCCGAAAAATTGTGCAGGCTGGCAGGCCCATCTCATTTACTGTTTTCGACGCCTGATCTAAATATAAGACAGCTAGGTGCCTCTACATAACTTCGGTGGAGCCAGCGCAGGGCCTTATTAGGACCGTGAACGCTGGTCTTAATAAATGGGCCCCATAGTGTATTTGTATCAAAATTTGCACAAATTCGCGCGTGATAAAAAACTGAAGGTTTACAAACAACATCTCCTAGCAACCATCAGTGAAAAACGCAACGCACCCGCACTTGCTTGCGGATGCAATGCGTTTTTCATGCAGCCCTATTCACTTCTATGAGGCCAGGGCTGCGTGAAAAACGCAGAATATAGAACATGCTGCGATTTTCACGCAACGCACAAGTGATGCGTGAAAAAAAACGCTCATGTACACAGACCCATTGAAATGAATGGGTCAGGATTCAGTGCGGGTGCTATGCGTTCACATCAGGCATTGCACCCGCGCGGAAAACTCGCCCGTGTGAAAGAGGCCATACAGTCTTCTATACCCGTGTCCTACTAGAAGGAAGAGCAGATCTGTAGCCTGTCAAAGATGGATCTGTTGTCTTTTCATCGATTGAGACCCTACATTTTTTGGATCAGAAAATAAGCAGAAAAAGTCAAACTCTTCATTTGGATCCTAAAGAATTGATTAAAGTCGGGTGAACTGAACGTAGTGCTCCAGGCGCAGAACTAGTATGAATATTAACCAGCGATGCCGTTTCCGTGCTGTAGTCCTCGATAGACCCGTCAGCCTCTCACGTATCGCTCACATCTTCCTTCCATGCACTTCCCTCCACCCACATTTTGGTTCTGTTTTAAGCAACAATTGTGGCTACAGATTTGAAGATGTGAAGATAAAAAATTCAGAATCATCAGTACAGAGGAAAAAATAAAAAAAGGTGTAATCTTGACTTTTTTTTTTTCCTTTTTCTGGCTCACTTTTTGACAGCTTGATACATCTGATGTAAACTTTATTTTATGAAACTACAAAAGCCGATCTAAAAGGACCCATGGGCTCCACTGACACGTCCGTTTCTCACGACTCTACCTTGTGTTCCTCTGTTGTTCCTCCTGAATATTAATAAATTGACACCTGGGTGTTAGCATTTCCTTTGTCAGAGGGGTCTGTCACCGATTGGCAAGTGTCGGCCTACCTCCAAATGGCGACACCCAGTTGTCTATTTATTCATACGTTTCTAGCCGTAACAGAAGAACAGGACAATGTAGAACAGTATGAAAATATGCTCCGGAATTATTTCACAAAGAATACACGTATTTACTACAACGGACATGTCTACCCTAAAGTTGGTCGAATGTTGACTTTTTCATTAGTTGGTGGCTCTTAGCAAAAAAAAAAACTACAATCATTAAAAGGATTATGCTGGTCCTCTTAGTTTCCTAAAGAAATTTAACCGGTTGACCTATAAGAAGCTCTGACCTCTGGTGTGGCAGGTAATAAACCTCAAGTTGCACCCCTCTATTGGATCACATCTGTCTTTTAACCCTTCCTTTTTATAACCAAGGTGTTCCAAAACTCTCGTCAAGTACTTTCTCAAAAGCGGAAATAGAGAACACCATAGCCGATGTCGACCACTCGATGTCCATCCTAAAATCAGATTGTGTAGACCAGCTATCTGCCACCTTCCCAGATTACGTGGGCGTTTCCTCAGGTTTTTTTGTTTATTCTCATTTGTTTTCTGTGTGCTTTTTGTTATTCACACCGAGGTCTACATGACATTTTAAGTGAATTGTCCAAGGTTAGAAAAGCAGGGCTGCTCATTTCCAAAAAACACAGCCCAATAGTTCTTTGTGGTCTTCCTCCTCAGCCCTATTCAACAGAGCGGAGCTACTTTTTAAAGAAAGTAGCTATGTTTTTTTTCTTAACCTGGACAACTTTACTAGACCTTTTGTCTAGAGTGCATTAACATCTTCAAGGGCTACATTTTTTTAGATATTTTCTTGGTGAAGCATTTTTTCACAGATCATATGAGCTTAAGCCACTGGTGCCTTCAGAAGTGTCTTCAGCACAATGGTCATTAGCTGTTGACCGTCTTCATCTTATTGCATTTGCCTCCTTTTGCAGTAATGAACTCTTTGGCAGTGTTTTTGAATAATACATGGTCATCTTAGATAGATTGAAAACCAGGCGTAGAAATTCTGACCGGTCAAAGTTTCTGGTTCAGTTTTGTACAAATAAACCACCCATTTTTGCGCCTGTTCTGCTGTAAAAGCTGCCCAGTTACCCCATCTTACCAGCAGTACTGAATGGCGCGTTATAACCTGGAGAGGAGGCAATCTTCTGCCAATAGTGTTGAGGTAAATTAAGAACTAAGTGGTTTTAATATAGCTTTCTATTTTAGCGGCAGCTCCTGATTAATGCCAGCCATGGAATGGTCCTGTTTATTGGTGGCACCTGGTATGAGAGTCTCCGTAATGGAAGCCAGTCCCTTGGCCTGGACTCCCTTTGTGAGGAAGGCTGTGATTAGTCTGTTTCATTCTTTCTCGGCCCTTGGCCTGGCTCAGGAAATGAAGGTTCCCCTCCCAGCTGACCTGAGCTGGGTAACCTTTGCCAGTGCCCTGTCAGAGGCTCCTGGGATTTGGAGCAGGGCCTCCTATACTGAAGTGAAGCAGGGAGCACTAATAGGCTGAGGTGACTTATTTATGGGCTGTTAGAAGAAGGATATGGGGGGTTGTTTAACTGGTTGCATCCCATCTGGATTTTCTATGAATATGTGCACACATTCGTATATATTTGACTCATTGATCTGTCACAGGACAAGTAGACGAAGCCAATTTACGAACATGATATCCCTTCTTCTCAGATTTTATAAAGTGAGACTTCATGGGGGGTGAAAAAGAACGACTCACAAACTGGATTTGTAATTTTTAGATCAGACTGAGATTTTTGATTTGTTACCTTTTTTATGTTTTGGAAGTTTTTGTCATTTACTGATGAATCATTACATCAGGCCTACCTCTGCTTGTTGTACAATTTAGTATTTTAGCAGTGACTTAAAAATGTTGATTATTTCCTGACTTATTCCATGCATGAATAGTTAAGGAGATCTAAATGTTTCAGGAATGGTTTATGTCTGAATTAGTTTTTTTTTGTTTTGTTTTTTTTCATAGCTATGAATGTTTCTTCCATTTTTATTATGGAATGTATGGGCGCCAACAAAAGGGAACGCTCAGCCCAGCAGCGGGACCTGTGTTTCTTTGGTAGAGGATTGCTATCATTTTGGTATAGTTAATCCCCTTTCATTTGGGTAAAGTGGCAAGTGTCGGTGTTCGGGGTTAAATTTAGTGGCAGGCAGTTCACTTTAATGGCCTGTAATTGCTTCCAGATCGGGCAGAAGGAGGCGGGGGTCTTCTGGTTATATGGATTAAGGTGCTGGTAAACGTCTTCCTGCTAATGTGCTGTTATTCTTTCATTCATTCCAGAAGTCTTACACCTAAACTTCACTACAGGTTATTTGTCATTGTTGAGGTTAAGATTACTGAATAATTTGTTTTATTATTTGTTTTTTAATATAATTTCCATATTTTATTTTTATATTTTTATTTTTTTGATCGGTGGTCTTTTATATATACTGGTGTATATTATTTTTTTTTTTACTATTATTTTTATATTAATGGTTCCAGTCAATCAAATGCCATAAATAAATGAAAGTGCTGCAGAAGTCTTGTGTAGCCCTATTGTGTGTGTGTGTGTGTGTAGATATGTACGTGTATATAAAAAATTGTTGTCCTAGTTTTACCAGTTCGCCTGATAACAGACCACAGGGTTATCAGTCAATCTGCTGCATGTAAGCGTTTCAAGCCCTGATTCTTCATAGCGAGAGATACTTTTTTAGAATACCTGTGTGTGTGTGTGTGTGTGTGTGTGTGTGGCTTCCTTGTTCCTATTTATCTAGCACTTAAAGGGTTAATCTCACCTGGGCCTGCCATAAATGTCAGGTAATTGCGGGTGCCGCCCCTTGTACCCGCTCCTATCTCCAGAACGGGCCACCAAAGTGAGTCCAACCTCCATACATGGCTATGGGACATCCAAAAATAGCAGAGTGCTCGTTGAAGTATTTCCTGAAATTCCATAGCAGCCAATGGAGAGGAGGCCGCACATGCGCCGTGTGCTTTCTGCTACTTGGCGACCCCATTCTGGAGATGGGTGCAGGTCCCACCTCCCGGGAGCTGCACCTATATTACATGTTTGGAATATCCTATCAATTTGCCATAAGTGTCCTAGTTGGGACAACTTCCCTTTCAGATCTGAAATGCATAAAGCCTGTACGTCCACTTTCACACGGTCAGTATTTGTCATCCAAACCCAGAAGTAGAACCTAGACAGTATAGTGGAGATGTGCCTCTTCTGTATTTTGGACCCACTCCTGGTTTTGGCTTACAAATACTGATGCTAAATACTGACCGTGTGAAACTGGCCTAAATAAAGTCCTACATTATTGACTTGATTTCTTTTGTGTTTTTGGATGGCACTGAAGCTTACCTAGTGTTACCTGGTCTTTGACTTATAGGAGTTGTCCCATTAAGACAGGCATTCTCAAACTGCAGCCCTCCAGCTGTTGTAAAACTACAACTCCCACAATGCCCTGCTGTAGGCTGATACCTGTAGGCTGTTTGGGCATGCTGGGAGTTGTAGTTTTGCAACAGCTGGAGGGCCGCAGTTTGAGGATGCCTGCATTAAGACAACCTATTGCCATTTACAAGATGGGGGATGCGTCTGATGGGCGGGGGTCTGACCGTTGGGGCCGATCACGAGAATGTCCCCCCACATTTGGATGGACCAGCAGTCAAGCATCCATGCGGCTTCTCCATTCTGCTTTGTAGGGCTTCCAGAGATGGCAGAGCGCTTGTATTTGGCTGCCTTCAGCAATCCCATACAGTTGAATGGAGTGCTGGACGCGAATGCGAGTCTGCCTCTCCATTTAGACAGGCGCCCCAGTGGTTAGACCCCTGCCGATCAGCCGTTTATCCTCTAACCTATGGAAACATTGTCTTAATGGGCCAACCCATTTAGATAGAAGATGCAGTCACTCTTCAACTCAAAATTCAAGATTGCACCATGACGCGTCAGCTGTATTGTGCCAATTTGGGTACGTTTACCAAAGGCAGAAGTCTTGCAGAAATGCTATACAGCTGAATAGGGTTGTGTCTGCCTCATGCGTAAGGGTTTCTGCAAGCTCAATTCGCATACATTACATAAGTACTAAAAATTCTGCAGCAAATCTGTCCTCGTGTATGAATTCACCCTAAAGGTTTCCGCTTCCCGTCTCTAGACGGCCTACCCACATTAGTGCCTGGGTTTACACCATGAAGAAAGTGTATCGTTGGGACTTCTCTCCATGCGGAGTGGTTACATAGAGTCGATCAGGTTGTCAGCTGGGTAATGGCTAGTGCTTGGGCTAGTAGTCCTCTGCCGGCACGTTGTCTCCATGGGTTGGGGGTGACTGAGATTCGTGTCCTCTTCTGTGCAGCTCTGGCTCTAGGGCACTGTGGATATTTTAAGGTGACCATCTCGGGGTGGAGGGGTTAATCTACAAATCACATCCCCGGGTATGCAGCTAATTAGCAGGCCACTTTGTCATCACCCTGTGTATATCTTAACCATTGCAAAAACTTCCTGCGAGTGATATACAAGCCTTAATTAAGTGACATGTTTACTGACACTTTAGGACAGATAACAGGCGGACTATTCTATAACCCTGAGATGGAGCGAGAGATCTACTCTATATGAGAGAAGTGCGAGGCATACCGTAATGTGCACCTATTTTATCCAATGCACTTGGAAAGGCTTCACATTTTGTTACATTTCAGCCTTGTGCAGAATTTTAGAAATCTTTGCTAATTTTATTGAAAAGTTAAAAAAAGTAAAGCTTGCATTGACATAATTCAGACCCTTTACTCAGGACTTTCTTTTTTTTTTTGTTTGCCGTTGATGAACTATTGAAATACTGATCTCTACTTTCTCAACCCATGTTAGGTCGAATGCAGTGCAAAGGAAACAATATAGAAGTAAATACCGTAAATGTGAGACTAACCTCTCCTGAAATACTCTGTGCTGCTCTTTACTAAAGGGTGTATTACATGGGCAGATGTTCTGCCCGGTGATTGCTAATGAGCATTCGTATCACCGCCTGTTGGCGATCATCTTGCAGTGTAATACTGCCGCTGATTGCTCGATCTAGATCTTTTAGCACGCTGAAAGATCAGGATTTGGCGGCGGCAGGTCACGCTGTCTAATTATGATCTGCTGCTGACAAACCACTGTACAGGATGGGGAGGGCATAGCGATCGCTCCTCCCCATGGTGGGCAGGAGATCCCTGCATGTAATAGCAGCGGTCTCCTCCGCTAGCGAGCAGGCGTTCTGCCTGATCGGGGTGTCTAATACAGCCTTAAGCTTGCTGTGTGTGTTTTTTTTTTTTGCCTTCCCTTGTTTACCCCTGTTCCCTTCCCTGTACATATGTGCTCCATATCATTGACCCCCGAGGCAGTTTTCCGAGAAGCCCCCCATTGTCTTGTGTGCAGGGGGAATGTTTCCTACCCATAGCGTGTCGCTCGAAGCCCAAACTTCTCCACTCGGCTCAGTGAAAGAAGCAAACCTCGCGCTCCTCCATATCACTGGGTAGAATTGATTCAGACACCTGCACAATTTCTGCTCTCCCACTGTCTAACGCTTCTCGATTTAGCACACGCTATCTTTACATGTGTAACACCTCGGCATCGCTCGGCTGTATTAACGTCTCAGGCTTTCGATTCTTAATGAGAGGAGGAGGATGATTCATTAGCACGTTCCTTCTAATTTGGCTCATTATAAATAATGTATGATGAGTAAGGAAACGAAAACGTTGCAATTTGTAGAAGGTAACGGTAAGGAGTGAGGCACGCTCCTTTCTGCACTGAGCAGCTTTTCGGTTCTCACAACTTGGGGCTTAGAAAAGTTTGAGGTGAAATGTCCTGACAGATGGCTGTGTGTTCGGACATGAAGAAGATGGAAGAAAGTGAGACCTACCCTGTGGTCCGTTAGACATTTAGTAGGATGTGTCGGACCACACCAAGGCCACTAAGTAGTCACCCACAGACCTCACTTTTGGCTCAAGGCTTTTATTCCACTAGGCTGCCATAGATTGTGATTGTCCTCTATTTCTCATGCCCTATAGCACAGTTTCAAACTGGGCACGAGGCCTACAGTGCGGTTCCTCCTGAGCTCTACGAACAAATGACTCAGTTAGGTACATTATTTTTTTTTTTTTTTTTTTTTAGGCCAGTGGTATTTTTTTCCAAAATGCAGCATGCTACAGGTGTATTTTTCACTTATTTATATATAATATTTTTTATTTTTTTTTGTGTGTTTGCTCTCAGACCTACGGATTTTTCTTTTTTTTTTTTTTTTTCTTTCCTTCTGCAGTTATAAAATGCATTGGTCACGATTCATTAAGACCATTATGGCAAAACATCCATCAGCATTTGAGGCTTTGGGTGTAGGCATCTCCTAATGAATTTGGCGTATCTTTTAGAAATCAGTGTCCCGGAAATTTGATTCCATGGCGTAGAGTAACTCGCCAATTTTACGCTAGTTTCTTCTGTAAGTTGGGAGGCTGAACCCTGCCAAATTTTTTCAAGTGGCGAGAAGGATGCAAAAAAAGTGTGAAATGTAACTTAACTCGCCAACTTTTGGACATCCGAAAACTGACGTCCATTTTGTTATATGTTCGCCCCAGCCCCAGCTGTGTTGAGCTGAAATGTGTGGGTTTTTGTTTTTTGCACACAATGTGCTTTCAATGAGGAATCGCTTGATTTTGTAATGTGAAAAACTGCACAACAAAACACATGCCAAAATGACATGTGAAAAGCAAAAGAGAGAATTTTACCGGATAATAAAATGCTGCTTTTTTTTCATACCTTTTTTAAATGCCACAGATTAAGACCAAGGCAGCCCTACCTCTGCTTTACTGTATTAAATAGTAGACTATATTTTAGGAGTAAGTGATGGTCACCCAACTTCTGTTACCTTTTGTAGAGGTAGCATACAGTGTTAGGATCTCATTCGGTAAGTCTTACTGTATTTGTATAGTTTCACTTATGGAAAAGTACAAGAATCTAATGATATTGTGTCACTTGTTGATTACCAGTTATACTCCATTTTACATGGATGGCTTATCCTCAGGATGGCCTATAAGTCTACTCCTGCCGACTAAGGCACTCTCTCCCCAAAGAGAGCGAGAGAGAGTACCTCCAAAAACCTTCAGTTAGTGTAACACTGCAGTAACCAGATGCATCCACTAAATGGACAAAGCATCGTAATTCCGGCACCGGAGATACTCCCAAGTAGCTGATCAGTGAGGGTGCGTGTCGGACCCCCTCCTATATGATGTTGAAGGTGTATTTTTAAGAGTAGATCATGAGTGGTTGACCCATCTGGGAAATTGGGAAACAATGTTACATAGGTGTTGGTCCCACCTCTGGGACCTGCTTCTATTTCCAGACTAGAGAAGGAGAGGCATTTGCCGCCTGTGCCCCATTCATCCATATGCGAATTCGGAAAACAGTTGAGCTATTTTCAGAAGTCTCATAGCTGTGGATGGAGAGTGGTCTCGCACGCAGGGATGCTCTCTGTTCACTTTGGGGTTCCTGTTCTGGAGAAAGGTGCAGGTACCAGGCAGTGGGTATCTTAGTCATATGCCATCAGTGTCCCAGATGGGAGTACCCCTTTTAAACCCTGGAGAATCCTAATTAAGGTATCTATGAACATGGCAGTATTTTTGGTTCCTCCATATGATTCCATGATATTGGCCATATTCGGCAGGTCTGTTGAAGACCAGCAGGCCCAGGACAGCTGCAAGGTAGGTTGGAAAAATGGTTTGTAATTTTTTAAACCCAACAACCATCCTGCATACACTGTTACTCATGTGATTTTTGAATGTTTGCCCACTATCCTGAGATAAGTGTGTCCTATCGATCATAAAGACCGTGCAGTACTAAAGTCTAAGTACTTGATACCATTTCTCCCTACAAGCCTTGTGGAAAGCTATTTTTTTTTGTCTTCACATTCAGTCACGTTTTTTTTTATTTTTATTGGGGGATTAATCGTGAAATGGCCCAGTGCTTTTTATATTAGCTCCTCACCCCTGGTGGCAAGCCTGGTTATTCATCAAAAAGGAACACATTTGATTAAAGTAATACGTCTCTTATCACAGCGTTCATTTTATTGTGCTGCTGCGACTGTTTTTATAACGGCATGGTGTCTGTAGATATCATCTCCTTACCCAAGGAGCCCTGTCAAGAAAATACATTGTAATCTCAAGGCTTGATCTGGCCCAGGCCTGAAGACCAACCTTGTGTTGGATGTTTTTGAGAGGTTTGTCGGTTAGGAACTTGTAATGCTCTACTTTTGGGTAATTGGGTGAATGTGTTTCTGTTACCACGACCGGGGTGGCTAGCTGCAATTTATCTGATCTCCTATCCTTTTTCATTTGGGCGCCTGCTAATAGAGGTTAACTGCCATGGTGGTTACCTGAAGATATCTTTTGTGGTTGACGCATGTTGTGTAGTTGTGTTCAGGCTGTGCGTAGGTTCGAACAGTGCTTCTTTGGGTAATAAGCTTTAGATGTATAAATGTTTGATACTCTTCTTCCTCCTGTCATGCCCGCTTCTGAAAACTGCTTCACCTCAGCACAAGTCTCGGGCCCTTTGGCCTCCCCCCACTCAACTATGTATAGTTGTGGTTTGGAGAGGAAATCTGTAAGCAATGCTACAAAGGGAGTAGTAGGAAATACTACAGTCTAGGAGCTATGGGTTGGTTTTTCTATACCTATTTGCGTTTTTTTTTTTTCTTTCTAACGGCTGTTCTTTTCTTGTGGCATCTTTTGTAATGGGTATTTTTAAAAAATATTTTTTATACTTTAGTATACTTTCTCAGAAATTTGTGTCTTTCATAATATTCCTAGAAATGTCACCAGCAGATTAAATTTGTCATCAACCATTAAAAAAAGCAAGCCATATAAAATCTTACAACATCAATGCGTCACCTGTGACATTCACAGATGACCCAAAGGCGTAGAATTACCATTGAGTTGACTTCCTTTTAACTTGTCCTCCATCTGTATTGTGTCAATTGTGGTTTCTTTAACTTTTGAGACCTGCAGGTTCATGAACGTTCACTCTTATCGAGCTACGGTTACTGGACAATTTACCTGACGTTGGTAGATCTGGAATGGAGTAGGTTGGTTTTAAGCTGGCCATGCAGTACATCTCCAGTAGCTATTCGCCAAGTATAGAAATATTTTCATGGGGAAAGGTGAGAACTGCCATCTTTGGTATGCTATATCTTCATTAACAAGTGTAAATTCATTCATCATTATGAGTATGGGACAAGTGATCATTAATACTTGCACCCAGATTTTGGCATAAATTACAATTTGGCGCAATATAGGTTTAGAGAAAGCCAACAATCGATATGACCTAATATGCAATGTTTTATGACAAGTGTCAAAAGCTACCAAATCCTTCCACAGATACTCCCTGCTGAATTTAATTCTTAATTTGATACTTATGTGGCCCTTATTCATCTAGCTCTTCCATCAATAATTATGTTGGTCTTATTTCAGTAAAGCATGTAAATGTAGAATATATATATATAGAACAAAAATGTGATAGATCACGTATATTTTTATTTTTAAATGCATTCTGGCCAATGAGGCATTTTGTTTGTGTTGTGCTCCTGTAACAGATTTAGACTTCGAGGGGTTGGTTCTTCTCACACATTGATAACCTATCACTAGGATATGAGGTGGGACCTGCTCCTATCTCAAGGACTAGACCCTCCGAGTGAAGGAGAGCACACTGCCCATGCGTGACCTACTCTCCATTCACCATTATGCGAGTTCCAAAAAAAGGCTGAGTGAGTGCACTTGCCTATTTTCAGAATGGCCACCTCTCCATTTACTGCTATGGGACTGGCCCATCGGTCTCTCAGCGATATGCCATCAATGTCTGAGATGAGAATACCCCTTTAAATGAGTCTTTAATGTTGGCCTCCCTACCAGGGCAAACCTTATCTCTACCTAAAAGTCCAGAAAAGCAAAATCTCATTAGCGAAATAACAAATGAGGGCAGACATAACTTTGGTTCTCCATATAAGTATTGAGTTTTTCTGACCTGGATAGTTCAAGGATTCCTTTCATGCATGTATAGTAGACCTGGTTATGTTCCCCAGTGGGAATCTCCCTGTTGACCATCAGAAAATCTGGCTGTAGGATTCTGTCAATTGTTGCTATACATGCCCCCAGTGTGTCGAAGTTTGTCCTGTTTTTGTGCTGAAATGACTCCTAAAACCCTTGACTGTCCATCCGGACATTCCCCTTCAGCATCCATGCCCCCTCGAGGACGTTAAAGACCTCTCTGTCTGTCCATACTGCACACAAAGGAAGTTCTAGTTCTATCCACCATTCCTCATTTTACTTTGGTACTTTGTGTTTTTAGTGAGTCTTACACCAAAGTCTAACTTTCTATCTACTGTAAATAATTTTTTTTGCGAATTGCAGCTGTGGTAAGAACTTAGAAATACTTGGATTTGTGCCATGGCATATTGGCTAAGTTTATTTTTATGTGTGCATTGTTCAGAGATGGTAGTTCATTAAGGTCACTGTGGTCATTGACTTGGTGTTGTAATTAGTGGAAGTCCGTTTTTATGATGGTCCCAAATAGGTCCTGGATGCAGTTTTCAAAGCCACCAGCCATAGGTGATGAAAAGCTTTCCCCTCCC
>JAKVIS010001822.1:0-28593 GCA_033119425.1 Bufotes viridis
ACAGACAAATCAATAATTAGAACAAGATGAATGAGGGCCTTGCTCACAAGAGCTTACAATCTACATTTTATACTTCAGTCTACATTTTATACTTAACCACTTCCACATCGGGCTTTCTCTCCTGGCAGTCCAGACGTACTCGCACATGAGGTGCTGTTTTTTTGTCTTTTTTTGTTTCTGTATATCTTGTGGGGAGTCGCTCTGGTAGACGGCGGTGCGGGTGCAGTATAGAGGCAACAGGGAGTCCAGAAGGTGCGGAAAACAGTGTTTTATTCACACTTGTATCAAAATAACAGCAGAAAGTCAATTGGTGTTAAGTCACACACATCAGCAAATGAAGGGGAAAACAAAATGTCCAAACACAGGTTCCATTCACCTGGCAGGTTTGATGTGCGGGTTCGCACCTGGCTGTCAGCCCAGCCGCAGGACAATCCTCCTTCAGGGTTCCAGGACGGCTGCACGCCTCCTTGCTGGGCACGCCCTTCCACCCCAGAGAGCTCCACACCACTAGCAGCAGCTTCCAAGACAATCACTCACAGCTGGTGGTGCTGGCTGAGTTTATAAACCCAGCCCAAAACTCGGACTGGACCGTGGGGAGCAGCCACCCACCCTACTCTTTAGCTGCTCCCAGTAAGAGCCGGCCCGGATCGGCTTTGCAGCCATGCTATTTAACAGAGTCAAACAGCACTAGCTGCTGCAGACAAAAACCCGGCTCTCACCTCACCGAGGCCAGCAACCTCGGTGACACGTACCTGCCATCTAGGACGGCACCCTGCACCTTACCACATACCCCCCTTTGTTCAACCCTGAGGGGGTGGACACAGGACAAACAGTGTACCCGGGAGAGCGCTGCCTGCATTTTTTAATAACCGGCCCGCTCTGTGCTCCACCGTGAATTTAAAATTCTGTAGGGACAGAAACCACCTGGTGACCCGGGCATTCCTCTCTTTGGCTTGGGACATCCACTTGAGTGGGGAGTGGTCGGTCACCAGGCGAAAGCTTCTGCCCAACAGGTAATAACGGAGGGCCTCGAGTGCCCACTTGATGGCCAGGCACTCTCTCTCGACTATGCTGTACCTAGTCTCTGCTGGGGTGAGCTTGCGGCTGAGGAAGACAACGGGATGCTCCTCCCCGTTGACTTCCTGCGACAGTACCGCACCAAGGCCAACCTCAGAGGCGTCGGTCTGGACTACGAAATCCTTCCTGAAATCGGGTGTCACCAAAACCGGGACCCACACAGGGCCGATTTCAAGGCGGAGAAAGCCTTTTCCGCCTGCTCATTCCAGCGGACCATCCCTGTCTTACGCCCTTTAACAACTCTGTCAATGGCGAAGCAATAGTAGCAAAGTGGGGCACAAACCTCATGTAATACCCCACAATCCCCAGGAACGACTTTACCTGCCTGGTGGTGACCGGTCGGGGCCAACTCCGTATTGCCTCTACCTTATTTACCTGAGGCTTGATGACTCCTCGCCCAATTACATATCCCAGATATTTTGTCTCCTCTAACCCTATGGAGCACTTCTTTGGGTTAGCGGTCAGTCCGGCTTTCCTCAGGGCATCCACTACCGCCTGCACCTTGGGTAAATGGCTTTCCCAGTCGGTGCTGTGGATGACTACATCATCTAAGTAGGCCGAGGCGCACCGACGATGTGGTCGCAGCACTATGTCCATTAACCTTGGAAAGTGGCGGGGCGCCATGCAGGCCAAAGGGTAACACCTTGTAGTGATACAGGCCCCAGCGGGTAACAAATGCGGTTTTTCCTTAGCCGACTCGTTAAGGGTACCTGCCAGTACCCTTTAGTGAGGTCCAGCACAGAAAAATAACGGGCTTGTCCTAAACTTTCAACAAGCTCGCCTACTCGGGCATGGGATACGCTACAAACTTGGATACTTCATTTAATCTTGCGAAAGTCGTTGCAGAACCGCAACGTCCCATCCGGCTTGGGTATTAGGACTATGGGACTGGCCCACTCACTTTTCGACTCCTCAATGACATCGAGCTCAACATTAACTGCACTTCCTCCGCGATGGCCCGCCGCCGAGCCTCGGGTACCCGGTATGGTTTTAACCGACCTTGGCCTGAGGCTCAGTGACGATGTCATGTCGGATGAGAGACGTGCGGCCAGGGAGGTCCGAGAACACATCCGTGTTCCGACTGAGGAACTCCCTGACTTCCTGAACTTGTTTGGAAGATAGGCTGTCTGCAATTTTTACCGTGGTTACGGCTTCACAGGCCTCGAACTGTGGGGCTGGACCCTTTTCACCTAGAAGCCCTGGCCGGGGCTGTGGTCGTCGGCCGCGTCCCTATCTTTCCACGGCTTAAGTAAATTCACGTGGTACACCTGCTCCGCTTGCGCCGCCCTGGCTGGTGTACTTTGTAATTTACTTCCCTACCTTCTCGATCACCTCATAGGGGCCCTGCCACCTAGCTAGGAATTTGTTGTCAAGGGTGGGTACCAGAACCAAAACCCGATCTCCCGGATTGAAGTCCCGCACTCGAGCCTGACGATTGTACACCCTACTCTGGGCTTGTTGCGCTGCCTCCATATGCTCCCGGACCAAGGGCAACACCCTTTCCATCCGTTCCTGCATTTGGGCGACATACTCAATGACACTTTTGTGGGGGACAGGCTGTTGTTCCCATGCTTCCTTGGCGATATCCAACAGGCCCCGAGGGTGTCTGCTATAAAGCAGTTCGAAGGGCGAGAACCCAGTAGAGGCCTGGGGCACCTCTCGCACTGCGAACATGAGATAGGGCAGAAGCAGATCCCAGTCCTTCCCATCTCTAGACACCACCCTCTTTTAACATATTTTTTAGAGTTTGGTTAAACCTCTCCACAAGACCGTCTGTTTGCGGATGGTAAACGGACGTCCGTAACTGCTTTATACGCAACAATTTACACAGTTCCTCATTACTTTGGACATAAAAGGGGTCCCTTGGTCTGTCAGAACCTCTTTTGGCAGGCCCACACGGGAAAACATCTCCATTAACTCTTTGGCAATGAGCTTAGCTGAGGTATGTCGCAGAGGCACCGCCTCCGGATACCGAGTGGCATAGTCGAGAACTACCAGAATGTGTTGGTGGCCCCTGGCAGACTTTTGGTACAGGCCCACTAAATCCATCGCGATTCGCTCAAACGGTACTTCAATAATTGGCAGAGGTACCAGAGGACTACGGAAATGTGGCTGGGGCTAGTTATCTGACAGGTCGGACAGGACTTACAATAATTCTCTACCTCCTTGAACACACTGGGCCAATAAAATCGCTGCAGTATGCGGTCCTGGGTTTTCTGCCACCCCAGGTGTCCCCCAAGAACATGTTGGTGGGCAAGCTCCATGACAAGCTTGCGATACGCTGTGGGCACCACCAACTGTTCAACAGGTTCGCCTCGGATTTGGTTCACCCGATACAACATATCCTGCAGAACAATAAATCGTGGGAACATTAATTCAGCCCCTGGTTTCTGGGGTTTCCCATCAATTTCCAGCACATTCTCCCAGGCCCTGGTTAGGGTTTGGTCCCGGTGTTGTGCGGTCCCAAAATTTTCCCCGAGACATTGAGGTCTGCCAACTCAGGTCCCGGTGGCAAGTCCTCCGTGTCTCCCACCATTACACTCAGTGGGGTTGTCTCCCCTCTACCGCTGGAGCAGTGGTCACCCCTACCGCCGGCCCTTCAGACTCGGGCTCCCAGGGTTCTGGCCTTCCAGTGGTATCAGGCCACTCCACTAGGGTCACCCCTGTCTCGGGTCCCTCAGATACCTTTATTACCGCCACAGCGCCTGAAAACCGGGAAGTCCCTCCCAAGTATCAGTTCGTGTGGGAGTTTAGTAGCGACAGCCACTCTCGTGGGTCCACCTACCAGCCGCGGTGGACAAAGTCACTAGTGCAGTGGGGTAGTCTTTCAGGTCTCCGTGGATGCACAGGACCCCGACTTTACGGCCAGTATACTCCGCAGGCCGTACAAGGGCAGCCCTTACCAGGGAGACTAAACTCCCGGAGTCCAGCAGAGCCACCGCCAGAGAGTCTCCCACCTCTACCTGACACAGGTGGTTATGGTCCTGCACCTCACGGGTGCCAGTTGCGCACAGCTTCCGTGCATACAGGGAGAGACGACTCCGTAGTTCATATCCATCGGCTCATCCCGATGCGGACAGTCGGCCCTGATGTGGCCTGGCTCCTGACACCTCCAGCATACCACGGGAGGCGGACTCGCAGGGGGTATATTCCGTGCAGGCCGCTCTGTCGCCGGACGTCGGAACTGGGGCAGAGGCCTCCGGGTTTGACTGACCCCTTCCCGCAAGAGTCCCCTGCAGGTTTCTGGTGGCCTCGTAGCGCCCACCAGGTCGACCATCTCCAGGGCATTGGTGGGCGATACCTGGCCGATCCAGTGCTGGAGGGGATAAGGCAGGGCCCTCCAAAAGATGTCCGCCAACAGTCGATCCAGCATGGCAGTGGGACTTAGTAGATCGGGCTGCAGCCACTTTTGCAGCCTGTGCAGCAGATCGTAGTACTGCGGCCTAGCGGGTTCAGTCGCTTTAAAGTCCCACTGGTGGACTCTCTTGGGCGCGGACCAGCACGCTCACGCCCAGTCTGGCTAGGACCTCTCCTTTCACGGTGTCATAATCTGCCGCTTGGTCGTCCGACAAGTCGAAAAACACCTGCTGGGGTCCGGAAGCCAGGAACGGAGCGACCACCTCAGCCCACTGGTCACGGGTAACTTTTCCCTCACGGCGACCTTCTCAAAACCGCCAGGTACGCCTCAACGCCGTCTGCGGGGGTCATTTTTGGGATCGCCGCACGGACCGCTTCCGGGCATCATGGACGTGGTGGGACGCTCCTGCCGCCTGTAACGCCATCACATGTTGTAGCAATAGTTGGTTGGTCTCCCGCTGCTGCACGTTAGCCTCTATGAGAGCCTTCACAGCAGCCTCCATGTTGCCAGAAACTCCTGCTTGCAGCTTTGCTGGCTTAATATATTCCATACACTTTAGAAAAACAAAACTTCGGCGTTACGCCAGCCTCACTGCGCATGCCCGCATCCGACACCAAATGTGGGGAGTCGCTCTGGTAGACGGCGGTGCGGGTGCAGTATAGAGGCAACAGGGAGTCCAGAAGGTGCGGAAAACAGTGTTTTATTCACACTTGTATCAAAATAACAGCAGAAAGTCAATTGGTGTTAAGTCACACACATCAGCAAATGAAGGGGAAAACAAAATGTCCAAACACAGGTTCCATTCACCTGGCAGGTTTGATGTGCGGGTTCGCACCTGGCTGTCAGCCCAGCCGCAGGACAATCCTCCTTCAGGGTTCCAGGACGGCTGCACGCCTCCTTGCTGGGCACGTCCTTCCACCCCAGAGAGCTCCACACCACTAGCAGCAGCTTCCAAGACAATCACTCTCACAGCTGGTGGTGCTGGCTGAGTTTATAAACCCAGCCCAAAACTCGGACTGGACCGTGGGGAGCAGCCACCCACCCTACTCTTTAGCTGCTCCCAGTAAGAGCCGGCCCGGATCGGCTTTGCAGCCATGCTATTTAACAGAGTCAAACAGCACTAGCTGCTGCAGACAAAAACCCGGCTCTCACCTCACCGAGGCCAGCAACCTCGGTGACACGTACCTGCCATCTAGGACGGCACCCTGCACCTTACCACAATCTCTATATATGACAGCTGCCCCAGCACACTCAGCTCTGCTATACATCTATATATGACAGCTGCCCCAGCACACTCAGCTTTGCTATATCTCTATATATGACAGCTGCCCTAGCACACTCAGCTCTGCTATACCTCTATATATGACAGCTGCCCCAGCACACTCAACCCTGCTACATCCATACACATGACAGCTGCCCCAGCACACTCAGCTTTGCTATATCTCTATATATGACAGCTGCCCTAGCACACTCAGCACTGCTTTACCTCTATATATGACAGCTGCCCCAGCACACTCAGCCCTGCTACATCCATACACATGACAGCTGCCCCAGCACACTCAGCTTTGCTATATCTCTATATATGACAGCTGCCCTAGCACACTCAGCTCTGCAATATCCATACACATGACAGCTGCCCCAGCACACTCAGCTCTGCTATATCTCTATATATGACAACTACGCCGGCACACTCAGCTCTGCTATATCTCTATATATGACAACTACGCCGGCGCACTCAGCTCTGCTATATCTCTATATATGACAACTACGCCGGCACACTCAGCTCTGCTATATCTCTAAAAATATATAATATATATAAAACTAATTTAACCTCTATTTCTGAAAAAGCTTGCGATGGGATTTAATCTCCAGGGCATCTGCATCATAGCCCAGAACTACTTCACTACACTAACCACTACACTATATATCTGCATCGCCAGTCACACAAAAAAAAAATTGAGACCTGAGAATCGCAAATTTTCTACTCGAGCAGACAAGCACTTTGGTGCTCGATCAACACTAGAGGCGAAGTGTTTTGTTATAGTTCCCCTGATGGGGTAGATCATGTGATATTTTTATACAACAGGTCATATGGCGATACGCAATGTTTTTTTCAGTTTTAGACAATATGAGCATTTTTATAATAGCTAGGAGGCGGGGCCGCGGGCCGGGGCCGTATAAGGAGCGGCACTGGCGCCTCCACCAAGAGTGCGCTCCACGCGGTGGCGCACCTTGCTTATGGGTGGCGCCGGCCCTGGATGTGCCACTAATAAATGCACCGCTGGGACATTAAAACTGGAAAGAAGTCTGTGAGAATGACCCCCAAAAGTCAAGCGATCCCTTACAATATATATACACTGAAAAGTGAAGAGGCCTCTGGTTTTATAGGGGCCACACAAAGAGAGAAGGGCCACTTTGATATTTCTGTGTGTCAGCCATAGCGTGACCCTAGAGTTAAGAGGACATTTCTGATTTTCCTGTTCAGAAAATGTCCAAAGATGATGGGTCTCATGTAACAAAAGAGAAAAACTGGCCTTGTTGCCCATAGCAACCAATCACAGCCCAGCCTTCTTTAGAATCATTAAAGCTGCGCTGTGATTGGTTGGCTCGGTGATGATGTCACAGAGGGCATTGTGATGTCACTGCTGACTGAGGTTATATAAGGGGCTCTGCCCCCGGCTGCCTGTATTTCATTGGCCATTCTATGGTGCTGAAAGACTCCCGTGGAGACAATGCGGTTTACCCTATTGTTTCTGTGCTTCAGCGTGATCTATCCAGTTCATTTTAATATACTGCTGGTGAGTATCCATGTGGCGGTCATATATATATATAATCTATAGGGAAGGGACAGAGAATATACAATATCCATTTCTCACTTAGAATGCTCTGGGAATTACAATACGGTCTCACTTTTCCTCTAGGATAATGCACAAGCAGCGCCCCGGGTGCAGAGCCAGTCCAAATTACTGGACTTCTACAGATGGGTGAAGAAATCTGTATTTGGGGTGAGTCCGATAATGACATCATTATCCCACATCTATCAGCTCTATTATATATCAGCGCTCTCTTCTGTAGATAGGTCCATGTTATATCCACAGTGGAGCCTCATCTAAGTACATACCAACATTGGGACAAGTAGACTAGGGTTGAACCCAAACTGTAAAAAGTTGTTCTAGGGGGGGTCCAGAACCGCTGGACCACAACTGTCGGTGCGCCACTGTAGCTGCCAATTGTCCTGTGTTAAAGACCGCCTAGCGGCCATTTTTAACGTGCTTTAGGGCGGCCTGGGGGGCAATTGCCTCCCTGCCCCCCGTACCAGCCCGCCCCTGCCCATCACACTGCTAACACAATGATCTCTTACCTTCTCCCCACACAGTATAATGCCCCCTACGTACCCCTCACACTGCATCATGTCTTCTTATGTGCCCCCAACCCAGAATAATGCCCCCTTTATGTGCCCTCCCAGCTAAATATTCTGCCTGTGGGTGAACACTCACCTAAAGAGGACCTTTCACTGCTCCTGACATGCCTGGTTTAATAGCTTCATGAATTCCCCATGTGATAACAGCTCTGGAGCAGCTATTCTAATGTCTGTATGTGGCGCCATTCCTCTATTCTTTCTACCAGAAGTTATAATTGAATTGCTATTAGTCTTCAGTAAGGGTACAGAGGGGGGGTACCTGCACAGACTCACTCTATCCAATCAGTGCTGCCATGTTCAGACTGTGCAGGTTCACCCCCCCCTCCCCAACTGGTTACCCCCCTCTGTACACTTACTGAAGGCTAATGGCAATTCATTCTTAACTTCTAGTAGGAATAATAAAGGAATGGCACGACATAGAGCCATAAGAATAGATGCTCCAGAATTGTTATTACACGGGGAATGCATGAAGCTATTAAACCAGGAATGTCAGGAGTGGTGAAAGGTCCTCTTTAACCCAGTTCCCCAGGACGAATGGGACCGATCAGTCACTGGCGATCTGCTCTGGTCTGTCTGGTGGCCAGACGCAGAAGTTGAGATGAAGTCACTTTATCGTACCTGCCAGCACCAGACTGTCATTCGCAGGGTGAATGGTGGAAATCACAGCGTCCTGTTTCACCGCTGTATTCACCTGAATCCATGGCCTAACGACATAGATGTAGTTATAATAGATGGCGGTGCCAGCTGCCAGGGGAAGCACCCCACCTCCCCATCTCTGGGGCCCCATACAATTGTGTTATCTGCATAATGGTCAAATCCATCACTACTTCAGGAAAGCAGTGACCACTGACACCCATTACTGCCCCCATGATAAGTCACTTCTTATTCTGAAATCTGCTTTTCTTTTTAATTGTTTCACTTTTTATTGTAGGTCGTTCCACCGGCTGTTCCGCCCCCAAAGAAGGCTTTGCCCTGTTTTGGGACTGCTGTGCAGACATACAGGAGACGGTGATTGGGGTGAGTAACTATTTACTACCAATATTACACAGACATGTTCCCTAAGTTCTGTAACTTCTCTCCATAACTCTCCCATTTCCCCGGTGGTCACATCTGTAGTCGTGGCTCGATCCAAGAGTTAATGAGAGGATGAGGGGCGAGCAGATTGTTAGGGCTCATTCACAATCTTCTTTTTCAGATTTTTATAGAAAGACCTGTCCCAGCAAAGGAGGAACCGTCTCGGGTCGAGAAGATCCTTGGGTGGGTCGAGGAGAATATCTTCGGAGTAAGTAGACACTTCTGGAGTATTTTACTTTATAATAGACTGAATTTATGACATAGAATTTCCCACCCAAAGCCAAGAATCTTACAGAATGAAGAGAATTAGGACAAACGCAATCACCATGTAAGGATTAAAAAAGATCCCAAATGTAAAATGAAGAAAACAGATAGAAATAAAACCTTTGGTTATTGTCTTCCATAACTCAATGTCTCCTTAAGTGAATGGTTTTCCTAGAGTTTTCCCCTTTCAGAATCCAATCTCCTTAACATTCTTGGCCATTGTGACCCCTGGGAATGTCCATATGGAGGATTTGCGAATACAGCGTCACCACCACCTTAAATCCACCTTCCTCAGACTCATCATTTCCTTCTATTTTCTTTCAGATTGCTCCATTACCACCTGATCCACCCGAGTCAACTTGTGTGGCTTTCATACACCTCCTTAAAGAGAAAACCTCCTCGGTGAGTGTGATATTCAGAGAAGAATCATTCTTGTTATGGGGGGATTTATCCTTCTGAATCCAGATGTTACATATTCCTAATATTCACACTATTGCAGAGTTACCAACATTCATTTTGATAACTTTTGGGCATTTAAACCCATGGCTCATGGGTATGGGGGGTGGCTTATATACGTCTGAGCCATTCTCCACCTGGGACCACCAATATTTGGAAGGATTGTCTATAAAAATCTAGAAACAGTCCCTGACAATTCAGTCCCTGCTGCTTACAAGGGTTATGCCGATATCAGACATGATATGGACATTTAGGCTCCAGAGGCCTAATAGAGACTGTGTACAGGCCCAGGCCTACGTCACCATGTGCTCCTCCCTGTAGCTCTGCCCCTAAAGGACTTGCTACGGAGGAGATCTATGGTGATCAGGTGGAAAGAACTGGCTATGACATATATAGGGGTACACACACTTTTCCTGCACAGGGGACCTGATTGTTATTATGAACTGTAAATACTATTACCCCCAATATCCCCTTATACTATTACCCCCAATATCCCCTTTTACTATTACCCCCAATATCCCCAATAATGTTACCCTTATAAGATCCTCAACATCACTTTAACAGCGATTCCCTTCCTTGTTGCAGATAAACATCGATTGGTCCAGGCTCCTTTCCTTCCTTGGAGATTTGGTGTCATTTATAGTCGGTGCCGCCGGCTTTCTTGCCAATCTCATTACCATCATGGAATGGATAAAAGGACCCAATGTCCGTGAAACGGAGGGATCATTTGAGATCATCGATCTACGAGGAAATGAATATTCTGGTGGTTGGCGCGGGAGATAACATCTAGCCTATAGGAGGGGGGGGGGGCGTTGTTCCTGCACCTAGAGGCTCAGTTTACCCACCTTTGTTGCCTCCATCTAAGTCCTGATTGACAGGGCCATGGCAGCGCTCACATCCGTCTGCCAGCCCAGTGCTCTGGGGAAATCACGTGCGGTTCAGTATTCTGCACAGGCGCGGTGAGGGAAAGATGGTTGCCAGCTGCCAGCATCCTCACCGCGCCTCCGCAGAATTCTGAACCGCATGAGATGCGAGCGCTGCCTGGCCCTGTCAATCAGGACTTGGATGGAGGCAACAAAGGTGGGTAAACAGAGCTTCTAGGTGCAGGAACAACGCCCCCCCCCCGCTCCTAGAGGCTAATTAGCATATTATAAAAGTACGTTTTCTGGTGGCGTAACGGGGGCATAGATAAAAGTGTAGCGTGCCGGACCGCAGGGGCAACACGTGAGGTGACGGTGGGCCGATGGAGGTAGTAGTTCCTTGGGAACTCACTGTTAGCAGATGTCTCCCTGGGTCGGCAGTGCAGTGATGGGGAAGGCAGCACGAAATCCTCCGGGGCACTCTCAGTTGCAGAGAACACCAGCCACAGATATTCCAGTCTGTGAGGTTGAGGCTGTTACAGAAACCAAGTGCTGATTTCTCATCTCCATCCCAGATGATGAACAAATCGTCTATATATCTTTTATAGCAAACTCTCCCAATTTTATCTCTACATATTTAAAACCGGAACACTCACAAACCTGAGACACCGGAGGACAAGAAGTCCTATTTTCAGGAGAAACCAAGCAGCCTGTGTGCAGCACAATGGATGACAGTGTTAGTCCTCCCCGGTCCCTGTCAGCCCCTTCCTGGTGAAGTCTGCCCCCGGCTGTGTGACATAACCCCCTGTGTGTAGCCAAGCCTCGCAGCTAAGGCTTATTCAGCAGCCCAACCTGCGAGCGATAATCCGGACTGCGCACTGGAGGCAGCTGACGAGGACACCGCCAGCAGCCGGGGACTGTGAGTCATCACCAAGGGGAGGGGAACTCATCCTGGCGGCAGAGCCAGGGAAACTTCCACACCTGGGCCGAGGTAAGCTGGCTCCTCACTGGTTTCTGTGCTCAGATGGGCAGAGGACGGCTGGTGCGGCCGATGGCTGGAGACCAGCGTGTGTGCGGCGCTGATCATGTATGGGTGGGGCGAGCGGCGTTAACCATGCCTCCTCACAGACAAAAGGAGGATGAGAGAGCCGCTGCTAAACCCCGACAATCCTGCTACCCTCTGGCTTGGAGGAATCAACAAAGGGCGGGCAGGCTGCGTTACCGCAGTGTTCTTCTACAGACTCGATGTGCCCGATATGGAAACTGAGAGCAGACCAGTGTGGGCAAAAAGCCAATGTGGTCAAGTTCCCTTGCCATTTAAGATCGACAGTTCCTACTAATGTTTATGCACTTCTGTTTTAGTGGCCATTATTCTAACTGGCTGATTGTGTAGTATATATGTGTATATTTTAATAATTATTTAATTGCATGAAGAGATTTATTAAATGAATAAAAAAATAGGTCAATAGACTCATCGATTGATAATCCCCCCCCCCAAAAAAAAAAAAAAAAATTCGCAAACAAATACATAAATAAATTCAACATCAATACAGAAATATGTTTAAAAATTTATAAATAAATGAATAGATAAAATTATTCATCCCTAAACAAATCAATAAAATCATCAATACAGAAATATATAAATGAGGTCATGATTAAATAAATATATACTAAGATAAGTGGGCACTCACCATCTGAATCTATATCACTCAATGAATATATGTGTGTATGTTAACCAGAATAGGTTTATTCATATCACAATATACTTAAAAAGCATGCAAAAAAATTACATTAAACTTAAATGAAATAAAATAGGTAAAAAACACCTTATTGCTAGTGGACTAGCCATATATTGGCAACATTGTATTTGACAGTATTGTGTTCACAGTAGTGATTACATTTAGCGATACCGTGTTCACAACAATGCTTGCAACTAATAGTAGCGCATATAGCTGATGGATTCTACTGTTGACACTATTAAACAGTGTTTGTAGAAGGAAAAGTTACAAGTGAACGACCAATTGTTAGAAGATATAGATGACAAGTTGTTGTTAAAATGTCAATAACGTTTATGGATTGGATTATCAATATTATTTGCTGATGGTAAGTTCTTATTTAGTAGTGTTGAGCGTGAATATTCGAATAGCAAATTTTTATCGCGAATATCACAACTTCGATAATTCGTTATATTATAGCAATATACCATTAGGAACTTAGCTCCAGGATCAATTCGCAATGCGAGTATATGTTCACTTCACGAATGAAACCCAAAGCTGAGTTGCCAATGGTTGTTGCTAGAATATAACGAAGATTGAGAATATAACGCTATATTCATGATATTCGTCATCTTCGTTATATTCTAGCAATACAAGTTACAACCATTAGGAACTCAGCTCTAAGTTGTAATCGCAATGCGATTAATACAGGTTATATTTATCGCATCGCGATTACAACTTAGATCTGAGTTCCTAATGGTTGTGTTGTTAGAATATAACAAAGATGAAGAATATAGCGCTATATTCTCAATCTTCATTATATTCTGGCATGCGATTAATACAGGTTATATTAATCGCATTGCGAATTCAACTTAGATCTGAGTTCCTAATGGTTGTATTGCTAGAATATAACGGAGATTGAGAATATAGCGCTATATTCGTGATATTCGTTATCTTCGTCAATTCTAGCAATACAAGTTACAACCATTAGAAACTCAGCTCTAAGTTTAATTCGCAATGCGAATATAAATTCGCGTAACATTCGACGAATATTCGATTTCGACGAATATATGACGAAATATTCAATCAAATATTCGCGAAATATCGCGAAATCGAATATGGCACCTCCCGCTCATCACTATTATTTAGTCACAACAGTACATAGCGGAGACTGATATTCCATTACCAGTAGTTGTTAGATTGTCAATAACATTTGCAGATTGGGATATCAATAGTATTTACTGATGGTAAGTTCTTATTTACTCACAACAGTACATAGCGGAGACTGATATTCCATTAACAATATTAGTAGTTGGTAACAATAACCAAAATAGTGTTAATAGTTCATGATGGTAGTATTGTTAGCTTCATACATATAATTAATGTTCAGCAGACTTATTTATCCTGATTTCCAGTGAGCAATTAGTGGTAATGATGGGGAGTGGCAGTGTAAAACAGTTTGTGTAGCTGCACCAATGTGTGAAATGCTAGATCACAATAGATCCTTTCATTGCCGTTAGAATGTCCAAAAAAAGGATTCCGACATTCTACTGCATTCCCAAGATCCATAAGGACTTACAGTCCCGTCCCATCCCGTCAATATAAATGATAGAAATGTAATATTCACTCCCTCCATTAGTGATAAGAAAGTAGATTTTTTGGATTTGGAGATATATGTCCAAGGAGATAGGTTAGGGTGTAATACTCACTTTAAACCAGTGGCTAGGAACAGCTTTATATGATATACTAGTTGCCACTTACCCCGTTGGCTTACCAATATCCCTACTAGTCAATTTTAACGATTGAAAAGTAATTGTACGGAAGAAGAAAAGTTTGAAGAAGAATCTAGAGAATTGAAACAACAGTTCCTAGAAAGGGAGTACCCAATCTAGGTTTTAGAGAGTTCCTTGACTAAAGTATGGGAAATGGAGAGAAAGGATTTCTTCCTGACCACAGGTCCCAAACAACATGATGAAACGTTAAGAATAATTTTACTTTTCAGTTCCCAATACCGCACAATAGAGAAAATAATAAAGAAACACTGGGGTTACCTTCTAAATGATAAAATTCGAGGCCCTATGTTAAGTGATAATCCTAGGATTACGTATACGAAGGCAGACAATTTAGCGAGTAGAGTAGCTCCAACGGTAGAAAGGAGTGTACAACTCCGAAATAAAGAAAACTGTCTGTCTCTAAAAGGTTTCTTTAGATGTGGATGTTGTAACAACTGCAGAACTACCACCTTCCCCAAAAAAACAACTGTAGTATGGTCTATGGTGAATAGTGATGTCGCGAACATAAAATTTTGAGTCGCGAACGGCGAACGCGAACTTCCGCAAATGTTCGCGAACGGGCGAACCGGGCGAACCGCCATAGACTTCAATAGACAGACGAATTTTAAAAACCAAAGGGACTCTTTCTGGCCACAATAGTGATGGAAAAGTTGTTTCAAGGGGACTAACACCTGGACTGTGGCATGCTGGAGGGGGATCCATGGCGAAAGTTCAATGGAAAATTACATAGTTGACGCAGAGTTGGGTTTTAATCAATAAAAGGCATAAATCACCTAACAATCCTACATTTTTTTGAACAACGTGGTTTAAAACATCCAGTGTGTGTATACGATCAGGTATGATGTTGTATCGATCAGGTAGTGTAAGGGTTACGCCCGCTTCACAGACATTGACAGACCAAACTCCCCTTTTAATGCACCGCAAACAACCGCAAACAGTCCATTTGCACAAACGCAAACTCCCCATTTGCACAAGGTTGGATACCAAGCTAGCCATGTCCCAGTGATGTCATTGAAGGTTTCTTCCTCCACCCAGCCACGTACAACACCGAGGGTCCCCGAAAGGTCAATTGAATTGATTTTTCGAACGGAGAGATGGTTAAAAAAACGCTGGCTCCCTCCCCTTTGTTTTAATCCACGGTCACTGCGTCTGCGCCGTGCAATTTACTCTCACACCCGATATGAGTGGTATTTTCTGTAGTACTATTCTCATCAGTTTAATCCCTGTTACGTCCCCAATCTGGGGTCCATCTATTGAATTGATTTTTCGAACGGGAAGATGGTTAAAAAAACGCTGGCTCCCACCCTAATCCACGGTCACTGCGTCTGCGCCGTGCAATTTACTGTCACACCCGATATGAGTGGTGTCTTAATTAGTACTATTCCTATCAGTTTAATCCCTGTTACGTCCCATATCAGGGATTGCCTTTTGTGAAAAAAAATGTAGTTCCTTCGACTGCCTTTACAGTGAGACCAAACTCTCATACACCAAACTGAATTGATTTTAGGAACCGGGAGATGGAAAAAGCAGCTTGGTCGGTCCTCTTACTCCCAAATTGGGGCACTGCGCGCGCACAGAGCAATGTGCAGTGACACCCAATATGAGTGGTGTCTTAACTAGCACTATTCCTATCAGTTTAATCCCTGTTACGTACCCTATCCGGACTAAAGTGTAAAAATGAAATGCCTTATTTATCGGCAAGCTACTGTGCCACCCGGTATGAGTGGTGGTAGGCACTGGCAGTGGGCACACTACAGTCTGTGGAAGTCGGCCTGACACACACTGGCAGCAGGCAAGCAACTGAAATTAGACTAAAGTGTAAAAATTAAATGCCTGTGCCACACGGTATGAGTGGTGGGCACTGGCAGTGGGCACACTGCAGTCTGTGGGCCTGCAGCTCCTCACACACAGGCAGGCCAGGCAACTGCAATATATATATGGAGAAAAAAAAAAAAAGCAGACTAATGTTGCAGCCCTAAAAAGGGCATTTTGGGGTGCTATCAGGACGCTGTCCTTACAGAAGAGATCAGATGAGTCTTTCAGGACTGGAGTGGACACTGAATTCACTAGCCTAGCTATCGATTTCCCTATTAAATCAGCAGCAGCTAAACTGTCCCTCCTCTCACTAAGACTGCAAATTCCGAATGAATCTAAAATGGATGCTGTTCAGGAGATGGGAGGGTCTGGGAGGGAGGGTATGCTGCTGATTGGCTGGAGTGTGTCTGCTGACTGTGAGGTACAGGGTCAAAGTTTGCTCAATGATGATGTATAGGGGGCGGACCGAACATCGCATATGTTCGCCTGCCGAGGCGAACGCGAACAAGCTATGTTCGCCGGGAACTGTTCGCCAGCGAATAGTTCGGGCCATCTCTAATGGTGAATGGCTTTGAGATGAATATCCAAGATGGTCTGACATGCGATACAGTTGATGTCATCTATATGTTGGAAGGTGGGTGTAAAAAACAAGACATAGGGAGAACGAAAAGAACCTTAAAGAAAAGAGAGGCTGAGCATATTGCAAATATAAAAAAGGGGCTGGAGACACACTCACTATCTCAACATTTCAAAATGTTTTACAATTGTGATCCCTCAGATATGAAGTTGCAGCATATTGAGGAAATTACAGAGGAATCACTATTGGCCAAGATCATCTATTGCCCATTTTGACACTTGTCCGTTTGTCGGTCCAGCGCTGAATCAAGTCCGGACTTTAGGACCGCACATATCCACTCCACTGACGGCACCCCCGCTTCTTCCTGTTCCCTAGCATCCGGATTATGTGGGACCCCACGCCGGAGCACAGCGCACCCCGTGGAACGCCGCGTAAGGGAGGTTGACGGTCAGCAACGTTGCGAGAGAGCTGTTAAGAGTTGTGAGCATATACAATCAATCGATATGGAACCGCACTCGCCAGATCATATGGTTCACCGGAATGCAACAGCCAACCTGGAGCCCCAGATCCATACAGGCTCCTATGCAGACGATTCAGGAAGAGATGATGGAGGCAGCATGTCTGGTTGAAAAATCCCTTTATTTGGGAGCTGCTCACATGAAATACGTGAATATAAAAAGTTGCTACGTTTCGGCTATCACATAGCCTTTGTCAAGCACAATGTGAATTATACATACAAGTGTTTATAAAGTGAAGACTCCACCTCCACATGGAGATGTGTCCAATCATTGTATCTCATTGTTAATCATTCACATACAGGGTTAACATTACACATCCAATCCGTGTCCCGCTCAGCAGCTGCTTTATATAAAACTTAAGGTCAATCATACATAGTGTTCTCACCTGATCAAATATAAATGTAGAGGGAAAATACGGTGCCATGATGCACACTCATCCGCGCGTCTGGTGATCACCAGTGCGCATGTCAGAGAAGAGAGAGGGAGGGTCACGACCACGTGATCACAATGATCACATGATCACACATAGCAACGCGTCCTGCATCCAAGGGGCGTGAGAGAGAGGCAACACCCATACACAAATGGTCAATCACATGATCACGGACATACTCGTCCTTGCGATCATGTGACTTAAACAGCATAGTGCAGTGTTTAAAAGCGTTGAATAAAACACAGGGTTGTCTAAGCTCTCAGTCATCTGCCCCTATATATAATATGGGGCCAAACAGCCCCACAATTATGAAAAAACAAAAGTGTCAGCATATATGGACCTCATCAACATAAGCTGCTGTTCACACTAATGCATCCTAGAATCGCATCGCTGAAAAGGTAAATTAAACCCCATCTCAAATTATTGCATCTAGAGAGTGCATCATGGGACCGCAGCCCCCACAACCTAAAGTGCTGATTGTGCGAGTGATAATATATTCCACCCCCAATCCGTACAAAAACATGATAATAATGCATAAAAACACATCACTGAGTACAATTCAGCAGATTACATCATAAATAAATTATATTGACCCCACACTGAATTCAATATTAATCCCATATGGTTGAAGGGCTTTCAGCTCAAATATCCATCTGAGTTTTTTCGTTCTTAGGAGACGTTCCCTATCTCCCCCTCGGCTCATGCTACCCACTGAGTCAATGATCCGAAAGCGTAGCTGGTTGACAGAGTGCCCACGTTCCACAAAATGTTTGGCCACTGGTTTGTCAACGAGACCCCTCCTTATGTTGCTCTTATGTGAATTCATTCGCTCACGTGCCTCCATAGTGGTCTCACCAATGTAGATGAGTCCACAGGGGCAGGTGATCATGTAAACAACGTCACGTGATCTGCACGTAAAAAAACTCTTTAATTTTGTAGCCTCTGCCACTGTAGGGATGACAAAACGTATCACCCTTGATCATATTTCCACAGTTGCAGCAACCAAGGCAAGGGTAACATCCCATCTTTCTTGGTGCCAAATACGCCTGTCCATCCCCACAGGGCTCAGTGATCTCACTTCTCAGCAGTTTGTCACGTAAATTGGTCCCCTCTTGTAAGCCATCATTGGGAAACTCTCAAACTCAGGTATCGAGGGCAACCCTTTGTAAATGTGCCACTCTTTGCGTATAATCTGTGAGATTTTCCCACTGAGGGCACCATAGGTGGAAACAAAGGGAATTCTCTGATTTTCTGTCCTCCTTACTTTACCGTGAAGCGTGGATTCCCGGTCAACCAGCGCCACCCTTTGTTTTGTCTTCTCAACTAATCTATGTGGGTAACCCCTATTGAGGAATTTGTGACCCATCTCATCTACTCTTTTCTCAAACTGTTCCTCACCCGATACCACCCTTCTTACCCTTAACAACTGACTCCAGGGGAGGGACTCCACCATCCGGCGTGGGTGGTTGCTGTCATATCTCAACAGATTGTTTCTGTCTGTGGGCTTATGATAATGTCTGTAGAGATAGTTCCATTATTAATGCGTACCATTACATCTAGAAATTGCAATTCAGTGGGAGATACTGTGATCGTAAATTCAAGACCAGCGACCATCTTATTCAAATGTTGATGGAACAGGTGCAGTTCCTCTGAGGAACCACCCCAGACAACAAAAATGTCGTCGATGTAGCGCCACCAGAACCGGGCCCCCCTAAAGAAGGACGACCTATAAATGAATCTGTCCTCCACCTCCGCCATAAAGATATTAGCATACGTAGGTGCCACGTTCGAGCCCATGGCCACACCACGTTGCTGTTGGTAGAAGGTGTCCCCAAAGCGGAAATAATTCCGCTTCAGGACCACCTCCAGGAGCTGGAGGACAAACCTACGGCCTCCCAGGGAGAGCCCGGTGCCGGCCAGAGCCACATCGACGACATTCAATCCAAAAGCATGTTCAATAGATGTGTACAGTAAGACCACATCGAAGCTGACCAGAAGAGGATGGTCCGGCAAACTCAGATCCCTGAATTTAAGCAAAAAATGACTGGTATCCCTAATGTAGGAGGAGGCGCTGGTGGCATGGACATGCAAAATCCTATCCAGGAATACAGCAATATTGCTGAATACAACCGAAGAGTGGTAAGCATGTAACCGTGTACAACTTTTTATAATACTCCACTTGTGGGAATAATAAGGAGGATTGGACATTCTAACAGCAATGAAAGGATCTATTGTGATCTAACATTTCACACATTGGTGCAGCTACACAAACTGTTTTACACTGCCACTCCACAGTGCTACATTGGTGTGGGGGTCATAGTGCCGCTACGATATTGCGACTAACTCAAAAGGCTGTATCTGGATGAGGACTCAAACCATGTTGGTTGGACTATTTTGTTACTTATCTTCACCTTATTGATGGGAATACATAAGAAGGATATCTTAACTAGGAGATTTTATTTCATTTTACTGTATTATTATTGTGCATTAACCCCGTGTCAACCCGCATTTTTATAGAGCTAGCAATATAGCAATAAAATATTGGGTGTTCTTAAGTGTGTGTGCCCCTTGACATAGTACTTTTTATATTCAGTTTTTTGGGCCAAAGGGTGGACCTACAAGGAGAGCACCTATCCATAAACGAAAAAAGGTTGAGCCGCTGAATTTTGTGACTATTTTCTAATGATGGGGATTGCTTTATAAGTTCTTTTACTCACTGTTCAGTTGGTTTGTAGATTTTGGTGGCGTCCCACCTGAGGATACATACACTCACCCCACCTAAGTATAAAGTATGTTTTTCAGTCCAGACTCAGCATCCCACGTGGTGGTAGTTGTCTGCTGTGTTCAGAGTTCTAGCTTTTCATGTGACTAAGATGATGTCATGTGGTGTTTCCCTCTGATGTATCGTCTGCTCTTTTCTTTGTTAAAGAAGTTGTCCGAGTTATTAAAAAAAATATTTATAGCTCTGAAAATCTCATGGGCAGTAATATATGACTAAGCTAAGTAAGGTTTAGGCAAAAAAAATATATATATTTCCTCATTTTCCTGGTTCTTTTCTGGTCCTTGTTTACATGCAATAACAACAATCTCTGCCCCTCCTACTGCAAAGCTAAGGGAGTGGATACAAGAGCTTCCCTGAGTGCTGGGAGAATCAACAGCAACTTGTATGTGTAGAACTACATGTCCCAGCAGTATAATGACACTGCTAAGGGAGTAGATACAAGAGCTGCCCTGAGTGCTGGGAGAATCAATCTCAACTTGTATGTGTACAACTACATGTCCCAGCTGTATAATGACACTGCTAAGGGAGTAGATACAAGAGCTGCCCTGAGTGCTGGGAGAATCAACAGCAACTTGTATGTGTAGAACTACAAGTCCCAGCTGCATAATGACACTGCTAAGGGAGTGGATTCAAGAGCTGCCCTGAGTGCTGGGAGAATCAATAGCAACTTGTATGTGTAGAACTACAAGTCCCAGCTGCATAATGACACTGCTTATAAACATAGGACCTTCCCCCTACCTTCTTGTGCAATGCTCTCAGCCCAGCATTGTCTCATCATTGCCTGCAGCTACCCACTCTGTGAAGCTGAAGGGGTTAAGAATCCTAGAAGAGAGCAGGCAGCCCGGCAGTGAGGGGGCATGGCCAGCACAGTGACCTCTCATTTACAGGCTTGTGAAACCAACTTTATCAGAGCAGGGAGAGAAGCTGACATCACAGGTCATGTGACCCTCAGTCAAATCTGATAAACCAGGCACTGCAGATAAAGTGAGTTAATTGTAAAGTTGTTATATTTGCCTGTTTTGCGCTGTTTATTAGACAGAATGTTGCAGGATATTTAATGTATTCCTGATGGGTGTTATAATTACTAAACGCTTTTCGAGGTTCTCTGACCTCTTCCTCAGTAGCCATATTTATAACCGAAAAAGGACTTCCTTTTTATACCCATCTAGGTTATCTCCAAAACCCGATATGGGTGTAATTATAGGTTGCCTTCAAATCCCGGCATGGATCCAGCTCTAATTTTCATAAGTTATGTTACATTTAGTCCAACAAATGTTGTACAATTCAGATAATTATAGTTATTTCATTAATTTGCATGAAAAAAACGCACATGCGATTCCTGTGCGTTTTTAATGCGTTTTTCTTAATATGTGCGTATTTTTCTCCCCTTTCAAGGGTTTCTTGATTATTTCTACAAAACAATATAAAACATAACATACATACTCAAGACTACATAAAAAACTATAAGGAATATATATCCCTCGTAGTAGGTTTTGTTTTCTATTTTTGTTGTTTAATATCTTAAATGCTCTCATTCGTGAGTTTGGGTGGAGGCCCTCCACCGAGGGGAGATCGGAATGCTGGTACAACAGCCGGACTCGGATGCGCCTTCGGCGAAGGGCACCCACCCAGCTAATCTTAAAGGAAACCAAACAATTCAAAATCTGAATTAAGACCATCAGGGATTAATGTACTGAAATCATATATACGTCTGGCTTCTTGTCTCGACATATTTGCAGTATAGTCTCCCCCTTTCCATTGAACTTTTACTTTTCGAATGCCATGAATGTTAATTGACTTGGGTCTTTATTAGGATGATACATGAAATGCTTAGATAGAGAATGTTTTTCGTAACCGTTTCAAATTTTTGTTATATGTTCAGTGATTGGAGATTTTAATAATCTTTTTGTTCTTCCAATATATTGCTTTTTACACCGACATTAGATTAAATGCAATACATTGGATGTGTTGAAGGATAGAAAGATCTATTTCATAAGTAAAGGTATTACTTGTGGAGGTGTAAGGATACGGTGGTTTGCGCTCCAGCCTGGATCATGCCCTGTGTAACCATGACAACGATCGCTGTTTACCTCCCAGGCTGGAAGCAGTGGCCGCTGGGCCGTCTAAGGTGGCTCCGCCCACCCACACTTGGTCAATAAATAGGAGCCAGGTGCTGCACAGGGGGTTCCACTAATGGAGTGCGCACCCTGCCTGCTCCATTCACCACGAGGACTCAAGATCCTAACTACCTGCAACTCTGAACCTCCAGGAGAAACCCTCACCTACCTTACCCGGCTCCACCACTGCAGGATCCCTGCATGACTTCCAACAGCAAGTATCAAGCCTGTCATTTTGTTTCACTGACATTGCTCACTGAAAGGAAGGGACTCGCGCTGGTGGTTATTAGTACTGCAGGCCTGGGATTCCTGAACGTTGCCAAGAGCTGTTATTCATGAACTTTAATCTGAACTCTCATTCCTAAAACGAACTTTCCTCACTATTAGTTTTACACTCTATCTGTAGTACACGGTACATGATTTTGTTAACCCCATACTCTCCGCTTAAGACTGAGAGAGCCGCCTGGGGTACACACTGAGCAGCCGCAAAAGACACCACCAACACTCAATCAGTGTGACAAAAGTGGATGTCAAAGGACACCGCAGTTGAGATCCTAACTGATCAATTTGGTGCGTTACAGGAGGAGGCCCTAACTGTTTTTTGGGGGTAATTTAGTGCTTTTACAGTTATTGCATGTATTACATCTATAAAAACCTTTCAGATTGAATAAATTCTGGGTGAATCCTTCTTTTGATTGTTTTGAGTTGTAAGTTTGGTGCTTTGGTGTATACAATTTTAGATCTATTGGCTAAAAATTGGCCTATAATTTTGTCTTTTACAATATGGTTCCAATGTTTTCTCATAATAGTCTCTATTTTTCTACGTTGGGCACTGTAAGGCAGGATGTTTAGTCTTCTTCTTAATATCCTCTACTTTAAAAAATAAATCCCTTTCCATATTCCTTACTTTAGTCGGTGATTTTTCAATGAGGTGGGCAGGATAATTTTTAGTAAGGAATTGTTCTTTCATGCATATTGCTTCCTGTTCAAAGTCTTCTTCAACCGTACAGTTCCTTTTTAACCATCTGAACTGACCTTTGGGGATGTTTAACAGCCATCTGGGTAGATGGCAGATAGAGTAGAGGATATAGATGATTCTTGTTTCCGTCTTTTGATACGTTTGACATATTAACTGATCTTCTTGTGTTTTGATGATTAGATCCAAAAATTCTATTTGTCTTGTGTTATTTTGAAAGTAAATTTTAGACTGTTCTGGTTCTGATTTAAAATTCCAAATGAAGATGATGTCATCTATAAATCTACGCCAGAGCACTAGGTCCTCCCCCAATCTAAGAGCAATATTGGGCCATAAATAAATTAGCATTACTGGGGGTGAACCTAGTGCCCATGGCAGTACCCTTTGTTTGAAGGTAGAAGTCCGACTCATAAGAAAAATAGTTATGAGTCAGGATAAATTCAACTCCCTCAGCTATGTAGTCTATTTGTTCTGATTTGAATTGTCCATGTAATGTTAACAGTTTTTTTCGGGATTGTATTCCTTGTTCATGACTGATTATTGTGTACAAGGAGTTTACATCCAAATTACCCAGAATCCACTGTGGTTGGTATTGTAGACTCTCGATATTATTTGAGTAGTGTCCTTGATGTATGAGAAGGTTTTCCTTACTGTCGGTTGCAGTAATTTGTCCAGATGTTGAGAAAAATTAGATGTAAGAGATCCTATACCGAAATGAACGGCCTACCCGGGGAATTCGTTGGATCTTTGTGAATTTGCGGGATACAGTAAAAGATTGGTAACTCTCTAAACTCTCCATTATTGATCTTTCCTTAGATCTGTCCGTGGTTAAATCTTCAAAGGAGAAAGCTTCCATTCGCTAGCGTTGATTTTCTATATAGTTCCAGATGTCCATAGTTGCAGAAAGGGGATAGAGGGTGAGCCACTATGATGTTTATCTCGTATGATTAAATAAATACATAAATAAATTCATCCCTAAAAAAATTAATCAATACAGAAATATGTTTCAAAATTGATAAATAAATAGATAACAATATTCATCCCTAAATAAACAAATAAAATCATCAATACAGGAATATATTTAACCCCTTAAGGACCAGGCTCATTTTCACCTTAGGACCAGGCCATTTTTTGCAAATCTGACCAGTGTCACTTTATGTGGTGATAACTTTAAAACACTTTTTCTTATCCAGGCCATTCTGAGATTGTTTTTTCGTCACATATTGTACTTCATGACACTGGTAAAATTAAGTCGAAAAATTTCATTTTTATTTATAAAAAAATATCAAATTTACCAAAAATTTTGAAAAATTAGCAATTTTCCAAGTTTCAATTTCTCTACTTCTATAATACATAGTAATACCGCCCAAAAAGTTATTGATTTACATTCCCCATATGTCTACTTCATGTATCGATCATTTTGGGAATGCCATTTTATTTTTTGGGGACGCTACAAGGCTTAGAAGTTTAGAAGCAAATCTTGAAATTTTTCAGAAATTTTCAAAAACCCACTTTTTAGGGACCAGTTCAGGTCTGAAGTCACTTTGTGAGGCTTACATAATAAAAACCATCCAAAAATGACCCCATTCTAGAAACTACACCCCTCAAGGTATTCAAAACTGATTTTACAAACGTCATTAACCCTTTAGGTTTTCCACAAGAGTTAATGGCAAATGGAGATAACATTTCAGAATTTCGATTTTTTGGAAAATTTTCCGTTTGAATCCATTTTTTCCAGTAACAAAGCAAGGGTTAACAGCCAAACAAAACTCAATATTTATTGCCCTGATTCTGTAGTTTTCAGAAACACCCCATATTTGGGCGTAAACTGCTGTATGGCCAAACGGCAGGGCACAGAAGTAAGGGAACGCCATATGGTTTTTGGAAGGCGGATTTTGCTGGTCTGGATTTTTGACACCATGTCCCATTTGAAGCCCCCGATGCACCCCTAGAGTAGAAACTCCAAAAAGTGACTCCATCTAAGAAACTACACCCCTCAAGGTATTCAAAACTGATTTTACAAACTTTGTTAACCCTTTAGGTGTTCCACAAGAGTTATTGGCAAATGGAGATGAAATTTCGGAATTTCTATTTTTGTTACCTTGTCTCAAAAAAGTGTAATATAGAGCAACCAAAAATCATATTTACCCTAAAATAATACAAACAAAACTGCCACCTTATCCCGTACTTTCCAAAATGGGGTCGCTTTTTGGAGTTTCCACTGTAGGGGTGCATCAGGGGGCTTCAAATGGGACATGGTGTCAAATAACCAGTCCAGCAAAATCTGCCTTCCAAAACCATATGGCGTTCCCTTCCTTCTACGCCCTGCCGTTTGGCCATACAGCAGTTTACGACCACATATGGGGTGTTTCTGCAAACTACAGAATCAGGGCAATAAATATTGAGTTTTGTTTGGCTGTTAACCCTTGCTTTGTTACTGGAAAAATGGATTAAAATGGATAATTTGCAAAAAATAGCTGTTTTGGGACAGTTTTGTATTTTTTGTTATTTACATCGTTGAACTGACAGGTTAGATTGTGTGCTATTTCTATAGAGCAGGTTGTTACGGACGCGACAATACCAAATATGTCTACTTTTTGGGGTTTTTTGTTTCAGTTTTACATAATAAAGCATTTTTGAAAAAATGATTTTTTAGTGTCTCCACATTCTGAAAGCCATAGTTTTTTTTTTTTTTTTGGCAATTGTCCTATGTAGGGGCTCATTTTTTGCGGGATGAGATGGCGGTTTGAATGGTACTATCTTGGGGTGCATATGACTTTTTGATCACTTGCTATTACACTTTTTGTGATGTAAGGTGACAAAAATGACTTTTTTGCAACGTTTTTATTTTTTATGTTTACGGCGCTCACCTGAGGGGTTAGGTCATGTTATATTTTTATAGAGCAGGTTGTTACTGAACGCGACGATACCCAATATGTATACTTTTTTATTTATTTTGGTTTTACACAATAATATCCTTTTGAAACAAAAAATATGTTTTAGTGTCTCCATAGTCTGAGAGCCATATTTTTTTCAGTTTTTAGGCGATTGTCTCAGGTTGGGTATAATTTTTATGGGATGAGGTGGCGGTTAGATTGGCACTATTTGGGGGTCATATGACGTTTTGATCGCTTGCTATTACACTTTTGTGATGTAAGGTGACAAAAAAATGGCTTTTTGACAAAGTTTTTTTTTATTTTTTTACAGTGTTTACTTGAGGGGTTAGGTCATGTGATATTTTTATAGAGCAGATTCTTACGGACGTGGAGATACCCAATATGTCTACTTTTTTTAATTTTTTACATTTAACACTGAAAAGCATTTTTGAAACAAAAAAATCATGTTTTAGTCTGAGAGGCATAGTTTTTTATTTTTTGGGCAATTGTTTTATGAAGGGGCTCATTTTTTGCGGGATGAGATGGCGGTTAGATTGGTACTATTTTGGGAGGCATACGCCTTTTGATCGCTTTGTATTACACTTTAGTGATGTAAGGTGCCAAAAATGGCTTATTTACACCATTTTTTTTTTTTTTTATGGCGTTCACGTGAGGGGTTCAGTCATGTGATATTTTTATAGAGCTGTTTTTTACGGACGCGGCGATACCTAATATGTGTAGTGTATTTTATTTTTTACTTTTTATTCAGTGATTTGTGTTTTTCTTTATTTTTACTTTTTTTCACTTTTTACATTTTTTTTGGACCCAGACCCACTTGGTTCTTGTAGATCCAGTGGATCTGGTGTCTATATAATACAGTACAGTACACTATATAGTGTACTGCACTGTATTTTTTACTTTTACAGCCTGGTCAGACTTCTGCCTTTAGCAGAAGTCTGACCAGAGTTATTCTATAGCCATGGCAAGCAGGACGCCTCTGAAAGCGTCCCTGCTGCCATGGTAACCATCACCCACTGCCATTAGAGAGCAGTGGGTGATGGATGGGAGGAGGGGAGCCCTCCCTCTGCGCATCCCATCCTGGGGGCTGCATAGGCACAGCAGCCCCGACGGGATGAGGGAGGGAGCTCCTCCTGTTAACACCTTTCATACCGCGGTCCGTCCGGACCGCGGCAGTGAAGGTTAAACGGGCTGGCATCTGCAGCACAGATGCCAGCCGCTTTTTCTATCAGAGTGCCAGCAATGTGCTGGCACTCTGATAGAACCACTAGACACCAGGGAATTATTGCAAGGGAGGCGGGCGGGGATCGCTATCGCGATCCCGCCTGCCGCACCGCCCGCCTCCCGCACCGCCTACCGCGCAACCACCTCTCTGCACCCCCGCCGCCATAACAAGATTGGGGGCTGCAGGGGGATTAAAATACTACCTTGGGGCACTAACTTTTGATCCCGCGGTCACAGACCGCGGGATCAGAGATCGCTGAAACCGCTGCAAACCGCAGGTCTGAATTGACCTGAGCGTATCGCAGCGTATCGCCGATACGGGGGGTCACATGACCCTCGGGCATTAGAACATGGTTCCTGCTGATCTACATCAGCAGGAATCATGCTGCTACTGCGCCCACATCGGGTTCAGTAGCAGTTTAAACACAGGGCGACATGCACGCCCTGGTCCTTACCAGGACGAAGGGCGACATGTACGCCCTTCGGTCCCTATAGGCTAAAAAAGTGGTAAATAAATAAATATATAAAAATATTCATCCCTAAATAAATAAATAAATTTATCCAGAAATGCATACAGAAGTTAAAAACAACGATGTTTGGGAGAGCCAAGGAGAGTGGGATTGATATGGGACCCTTCAGCGCCCTGAACCAACGGCGGGGCCAAGATGTCGCTGCCGATCCAGAACTCGTTCAATTTGATAAATGTCAGTCTTTCCACGGAGTCTGTGGACAGACGGGTCTGCTTGTCGGTGACCACCCCACCTGCCGCGCTGAATGTCCGCTCAGACAGTATGCTGGAGGGGGGGCAAGACAGTACTTCCAGTACTCCATGGGGTTGTCGGTGCTCATGCTGTCCAGCTGCTGGTGGTAACTGCTGTTACTGGATTGCGCAGACTAGTAGAACAGCCTCATCTCACCCATAAGATCACCAACTCGGCTGGAGCTGCTTGGGCCAGCTGGGTGAGATGAGTGGGCAGAACTGGAGCGTGAAGCTGAGGGTTTGCCTGCTCCAGCCGGAGGATCAGACAGGCCCACAGATTATTCATACGGGCATCCCTTCGGATGACTGAGATGAACTGCTCCGGTTTAACCTTGCAGCGAGGGTCTAGAAGGGTGGCCAACCAAAAATCATCCCTCTCTTTAATTCTCTTGATCTGGGGGTCCCTCTTGAGGCATTGCAGCATGTGGGCAGCCATTGGGAAGAGAACAGCCCACTGTGACTCTTCTTGGCTGCCTAGGACC
>JAKVIS010001823.1:0-29060 GCA_033119425.1 Bufotes viridis
AACATCAGACCACAGAGTGGCAAGGTGACATAGTGTGGAGGTGGCAGCAGCATCAGAAGACCACAGAGTGGCAAGGTGGCATAGTGTGTAGGTGACATCAGAATCAGGAGGCCACAGAGTGGCAGGGTGACATTTTGTGGAGGTGACAGCAGCATTAAGAGGCCACTGAGTGGCAAGGTGACATAGTGTGGAGGTGGCATCAGCATCAGCTTCCCCCGATGATGATGAAGCTCCCTCATCACCCCGCTCCCAAGTGCGATCAGCTACATTATCATCATCGAGTACTGTCTGCACTCTCACTGATGTCCTCCTCAACCGTCTCTGGATCAGGAGCCTGACCACTCGCAACAGTAGTTCCCACGCCACTCTCCTCATCACTACTTGCCCACCTAGTGAAGGAAGTGGCTGATGTCTCCTCCAAATCTTGGCTTGCTAGTAGCTGCTGCTGACTGTCTTCTAGTAGCTCGTCCACTCTGTATAGTGCAGCTGAGCCCACAGCATACAATACTTCTCTAACTGAGGGAACAGAAAAGGACAGAGGCAGGTTGAGGACAGTTGATGGCACAGGGCCTGCTTTTATTCAACTTTTACACAGCACAAAAAGCTTTTCAATAGATAAGTGCATTGCTGAATGGCAAAGATATTTTTATTTCGCCACTAATACATGATATATCCTATAAATTGGATCAAAATTAGAGGGCAACACCAATAGCTACTCAAACCTACAAGAAAAAAAGTGTCTCTGCCCCAATCAATAGAAAAACTGATTCACACAAAAAGATAGTCAATCAAGTATATCTTTATTAGGAAGTATTATTCTTCCAATTAAAAGTATATTTATCAAGTAAAAAGGAATCCATAAAATCACAGAGGGATAGACAAAAGGAGCACTGGGGAGGAGAAGGAAACAAGTAAGATATTCTTTTCAGCAAAAATGTGTATAATCAAATATGGCGTATTTAAACCGCCCAGAAAAACACATACACATTATGCTATCACAAAGCATTGTTCCGGCACACCAATACAGCACAAAAAGGGCTTTCCCTTAAGGAGAAAAAGATGTTTCCCCCAAAGGGAGAAAAAGTATATCATAGAAGTCTTACAAAGAATGTTACATTATTAGTAGTGAATGTCCGGAGAAATGCTCGATGCAGCTGAACATATGAAACAAGTACATTTCCCTCCCCAGTGCTCCTCACTCACCCAACGCGTTTCGCCGATGGCTTCGTCAGGGCCTGGCGAAGCCATCGGCAGCGTAGCGTGGAGCACTGGGAGGAAATGACTTGTTTCATATGTTCAGCTGCATCAGCATTCTCGGACATTCACTACTAATAATGTGGCATTCTTTGTAGACATGATATACTTTTTCTCCCTTTGAAACATCTTTTCTCCTTAGAAAGCCCTTTGTGCTGTGTGTGCAATGCTTTTGATAGCATAATGTGTATGTGTTTTCTGGGCGGTTTAATACGCCATATTGATTATACACATTTTGCTGAAGCATATCTTACTTGCTTCTCCTCCCAGTGCTCTGTCTATCCTCTGTGATTTATGGTTCCTTTACTGATAAATATACTTTAGTGGAAGAATAATACTTCTAATAAGGCTAGCTTGATTGACTATCTTTTTGTGTGAATCAGTTTTTCTATTGATTGGGGCAGAGACACTTTTTTTCTTGTAGGTTTGAGCCACTAATACATGGCCAATTGGGCATTGAAATATATCACTGCATCGCTGAATGGCAATTAGGCCCAAAGTTTTTTCTACTTTTACACAACACAAAAGGTTTTTCAACACATAAGTGCAACGCTGAACTGCAAATATATTTTTGTTTCGCCACTAATACACAGCAAACAGGGCTTTAGAATATATCACTGCCCCGCACAAGGGCAAATATATTTTTCTTTTGCCACTAATACACGGCACAAAGGGCTTTACAACATAACATGCATGTTGTAGAAATACTGTACTGTAGAAATATTTCCTTGTAATAAACCCTGTTAATGGCTGTTTCAAAGAGCACTTGCACCCCAATAACAAGAACGGTTTGCTGGAATTACAGAGCTGTATAATGGCAATTTGGATCCCCAGTCAGTGCACCAAGGTGTAATAGGATTGTTCCAAAAACCCAGTGTGTAACTGCCCCTACTGAACCCTGTTCTACATAAATGCAGTGGAACGATTCCTCCCTATCCTTTCCCTGCACTTATAAACCGTTTTTTCACCACAATCAAGTCTTTCCTATCACTGTCCCTAGCACCTGCAGACGTCTCTCCCTGCACTAAACATACTGGTAAATGGCAGAATCTAAGATGTCTGACGCTATTTATAGGTCTGTAACATCACAGGGCTGGCTGGCTGCTGATTGGCTGCATGCATGGCATTATGGGTGATCTCGCCTTCCCATAGTTCCTTTCTCCATGTCCTTACACGTGTAGCAGCCATTTTAGGAAAAAATGCGATTTTTTATCACGAAGCATGAGGAACTTCGGCGCGAATGCAATTTTTCCTGAAATTCTGATCGAATTCCACTTCATCAGCTTCGCTTCACTCATCTCTAATCTTCATTATTCAATTGTCCTTCTGCTTCACTTATGTAATAATTCCTATATATCACCACAATATTCCCACCCTTGTCGGCCGGTTTGACAATCAGATCCCTTTGAATACTCAACCATTTTAAAGCTATTTTTTATCCCTCACTCAGTTTGCTCTCACTATATGGGTACACTAATGCTCTAACTTCTTCAAGTACCTGCTTTTGAAATAAATACAGATTGCCACGGACTGGCAAGGGTGTGGTAAACGTGGATCTAATACCTTTAGAAAAGCGTTCACCATCTTGGACATCTCCTGCTCTGTATGAGGTTCACACATCCCTGCAATTCCAAAACTGTGTCTATCACTCGCTTATCCAACTGATCAACTACATCACTAATGCAAAATCCTAAAACACCAATGGAGCTAGGTTTCTCCCCTTCATTTGCATCTCTTGCTTTGATATTGAGACCATGAAAGTGTCTATAAAGATTCAATTTCCTCACTGATCTATATAAATCTATTTCAAACCCCACTTCATCAAATTCTTCAACCAGACTATAGTTCAGTCCTTTAGATAATAATGATAGGCAGTCATTGCTCAATAGTACTTGTGTCAAGTTTATCACATTATATCCCGCTGGTAAACTCTGTACATCACCGACATCGAATGTCAGCGTCTCCACGTCACTTGTTTCCTTTTGTATCCACCTCTTCGGCTCCTTTCTTCTCGATATTCCCCTTCTTGCTCTTCTCCTAAAGGGGGCCCTACCTGTGACAGTTGCCCTTCTGCTGTTCCCTGCGGGCATGACCCAGTGGGCCACTGCTAAATGATCAAACAGTGTCAGATCTATACCTTTTTTGCTTTCTTTTATTTTAAACGTTATTTCTGTTGTTTGCCCTCACTATAAGGCTAAATTACAGGGTTCATTTCCTTATCCTGGAGATAGCCTCCAAGAAGGGACATGCCCTAACTTCGGGCATGTCTCTCTCCTGTGTGTGTTAGTCTAAAGCTGTTAGCTGAAGTGTGAGCAGCTAAAAATGTATGCAGTCATGTATGACTGTAATTCTGTTTACGTGTGAATGGTGTTTGCACTAAACAGCTCAGTTAAGAATGTGAGTTCCACTGGTAACTCTTTTGTTATGATTGTCCTGTCCTTACACCTCACCACCAGCAAAACCAAGGTTACTTCACCTTCCAACAGGCAGGAGACTTCAAACCGGGTGTACCCATGGGGAAATAATGGCATTAGGTGCACCACCTCCTCACTGAATCGCTCATGGGAGGGAGGGAGCAGGACAGTCCTTACTGTGGGTGTTACTAACATCCACTCCAATCCTCTCCACACTCTTCCTCTCTGTGTTGCTTCACCTGGTACCAGATTCTAATCTCGCTCCTAAATCTGCTCACAACATTTGCATTCTCAAGAACAAGCTATACAGAAGCATAAAGAGTTTTGTTTCAGTTGGATAACATTTGAATCTGATAGAAAAAAATCCAAGCATGCTTATAGTGGTGACTTTCTAAGCCCAACTGATCTTGTATAGAAATGCAGAGCGGCTATATGTCTCCATACTAAAGGAACTGTGAAGGCAATGTGTACCGCCATACAAGCTCTGTGCAGAAGGCTCTGCCATATGCATGAGTTCTTAGGGCTAGGATGTTCTAATACTGACACTGTATATACATATATTTCTTAAAAACCAGGGCAAGGTGTTGTTTAAGCTCTGGGGTACAACCATTACAATGCAAATATTTAAATGAATGCCCCCTTTTAAAAGTGTCTCACTCCCCTTATTAAGCAAACAATCGGAGAAGCAGGGAATTTTTTTTATTTTTTTTATATAGGGTGAAGCATACAGCTATATGCAACATTAGTAGCAGGCAAATCAATTCTGTTCATACAAATTCAGTTTCATACATGAAACTTGCTGTTTACATATCTGGAAAATATACTATTATTTATTTATAAATCGATAGCATATTCTGCACTGCATTACAAATTAGTGGGTACATGTACAAACAAAATCAGATATTACCCAAGCAATTGAAGACCCTGCTGACAAGAGCTTACAATCTATGAGGATTGATGGTAAACAGAGTGAATACTGCATTAGTGACAAGTCACCAGCAAGCACAAGTTACAGTACAGTATATGTTGTGTTTTTCTATATTTCACTTACTTTACCGTATATGTTACATAGTTTTCTTTCTAATGCTGGCAACACCTATGTAGCCAATGAATATTACCCATAGATAATACAAAACATTTCTTGTTTCCAGTTTCCATACAGTATATAGTGCAGAGATCCAGTTTTTACATGTTTGGCATAGTCTAAACATATGAGTAGCAATAATTGCAAGTCATTCTGGTGCTGCTATATACTAGATTGCATTAACAACCCCCCGTTTTTTTTTTTTACATCTCAAGAACAAAACTAATCTTGTTATTACAAAACGACAGCTATTTTAAACCTACACACTAGTCACAAATATAAAAACTAGGTGGTCCCATAACAAGACCCAGAATGTGGCCCTGTGCTCTTGATGCTTCATGACATCACCTGATAAGAACCAGGTACCAGAGGTCCAGAGTTGGCAACCCTTATATTTTAAGAACTTTTATAATGTTAACATATACAGTATATTATTGAAACTTGCCATGAACATAGTGTACACACTAAAGTTAGGTATGAGCAAATCGAAGTCCAGTTCAGGATAAATTTGATTATCCTGAAATAGGGTAAAAAACAACAACACTTACCTGCTCTATTTGCACGTGGCTGCCCGCCGCCATCTAGCTTGAAGATCTCGGCCGAAATTCCGTGCGCGGTGATGTATGACGTCATTACAGCACCCAGCGTGATGATGTAATCTAGGGGTGCACGAGATTTTGCGCCAGGCCTTCAAGGAAGATGGCGGCGGCTACCCTGTCGCGAGCAAATTACTTAGTGACAAAGAAATTTGTAACAGTGAAGCAGCCGAATCGAATTTTACCAAACTTCGCTCAACTCTAATTAAAGAGCATCTGTCAGCAGATTTGTACCTTTGAAACTAGCTGACCTGTTGCATGTGCGCTTGGCAGCTGATGACATTTTTGTTCTCCCCATGTTCATATATGCCCGCATTGCTGAGAAAATGAAATGTTAATATATGCAAATGAGCCTCTAGCAGCAATGGGGGCGTTGCTGTTACACCTAGAGGCTCCGCTCTCTCTGCAACTGCAGTGTCCTCTCCACTTTGATTAACAAGGCCAAGCAGTGTAAAAGTCATCACACCTGTCAGTTGAGGAGAGAGCAGAGGCTCCAGGTGTACTGGCAATGTCCTAAAGGCTCATTTGCATATATTCAAATATTTTTTTTTAACACTGTGGGCACACATGAACTTAGTACCAAAACAGATGCCTTCTGCTGCCAATCGCACATGCAACAGGTCAGCTAGTTTCAAAGGTACGAACTTATGTTGAATTCTAACTTTTTGGCTGAAATATAAAAACAAACACAATGTTTCTGATTTCTTCATTATTTATGGCTTATTGCATCACCTCACAAACACCATACAGTTTATAACTCTGTGTCATTGTAGATCCTCCTGAAAGAGATTATTATACCACAAATAGTAGAGATGAGCGAATCAAAGTTGACAAAGTAGGATTCACCCCGATTTCGAATTTCCTCACACTTTGTGGTAACGAATTGCATTTTTTCTAAAATGTCAGCTGAACATGTTACAAAGTGAAAGTAAGAAGCACCGGAATGAGGGATCACCCACCATGCCTTGCAGACAGCCAATCAGCAGATATCCAGCCCCTGTAATGTCACAGCCCTCTAAAATGCCTCCTCATGTCCGGTCTCCGCCATTTTACAGAGAACTTAGTGCAGGGAGAGACATTGCAGGCACTAGGGACAGTGTTTAGGAAAGACTTTATTACCCCCCACCCCCTCAAAAAAAAAAAAAAAAAAAAAACACCATAGAGCAATTCAGGGAAATATTATTCATAGTGTAGGAAAAGGATAGGAAGGCATTAGCCACATTATAGGGAGATAGCAGGGACAGTGTAAAGCCTGAGTAATATGGGCTATTCTATTACACCTTGCTGCACTAATTGGGGTTACTAAAAGTAATCTATTACTACAGATTTTAGGTTGTTTTAAAAAGTAATTGCAGTAATCCTAGCATCTGTTATTGGGTTGAAAGTGAAGTCTGATACAAGCAATTTTGGGGTGTGATGTACATCCATTCATCCTTGTTTTGAGGTGAATTTGCAGTCTTATACAAACAGTTTTGAGGTGTGTTTATTTCATATATTAAAGTACGTCTATTCATCCTTGCTTTTGGGGTGAATTTGCGGCCTGATACAAAGAGTTTTGGGTTGTGTTTATTTCATATATAAAAGTACGTCCATTAAGCCTTGCTATTGGGGTGATTTTGCGGTCTGATACAACCAGTTTTGGTATATATATATATATATATATGCTGTTGCCACCATACCACTCTGCTACATGGCCGCTATTGTTTGGCCTTGTTGACATCACCATTTATTTTACCTTTCTTCTGATGCGTCAGAAAGATGGAAAAATAAGAAACACAATGGATCCTGTCTTTGGTGCAGTCCTTGTTTTGCATCAGGATTGGATCATGATTTGGAAGCCAAAAGCAGGATTGGGTACAAAACACAGAAGACATGCAAATATTATTTTAACGTGTCATCTCTGTTTTGGATCCACTCCTGTTTATTTTGGCCTTAGCAATACTGATAAATTACGGAGCAAATGCTGACCGAGTGAAGGCGGATGCTAAAAAGACAGGATCCATTTTTTTTGGGTGACGGATGCAAAATGAACTTGGGTGACTTATGACAGATGCAAAATGAACAGTGACGTCAACACAAACTTACTCCTAACACCCTCTTCACTCTATCAGGGGAATACTACTTGTTTCAGCGAGTAACAGAACAGGTTCTGTAGAAATCTATGTGGAATCAGCAAAAGGAGTGCACTCTTTCACTCTAAAGTAGAACCTTGAAACTCTGCATGGCTCTTTATACCTGATGCTAACATTGACCTGTAAATCTGAGTTCACACTTGAGTTATTTGGTCAGTTTTGGCCCCATAACTGACCAAATGAGTAAAGCGTGAAGTAATTTTAAGAGAGACGCCTGTCACCTGCATGTCATACTGACTCACAGTACTGTTTCACTAGCACAGCTGAATCCCTATGTGTGTTTCTGCAATGCATTATACCACTATACAGGCTCTCTGCAGCCAGGAGATAGCTGTTTTTAATGCGATAAATTCAGATCGAATCAAATCTTTTTGGGAAATTCGGTGAACTGTCCAAATCTAATTTTTTTTTCGAAATTTGCTCCTTTAGTCATTAGGAAGCACTTAAAAAATACACAAACCAACTGAAAGGTGGCATGAAGCGGGATGTTCTCAACCCAAATATGCAGTTGTGCATATATATACAGGGGAGCAGATCCTGCACTTGCGGCCCATTGCTAATAGCGATCCCCAGCAAAAATGCATATGGTGGAGGATGCCCGCAGCGGACTCCGCTGCGGGCATCCTCCACCTTTCAGTTGGTTTGTGTATATATAATTGTTTGAAGGTGTATAAACTCCCATGTAAACGTAGCCTGTTTTCCATCCACAGGCTATATTTAGGTGCACCTGTGAGGCCTGGGCAATATCAGCCAGTCTTGGGTGGGGCTCACAGCCTTCTCCCTCCTCCCATTGCAGGCATGGTTACATGCTGGAGGTAACTGAGGAGTCTGCTGCGAGTCGACCTAATACATTCCTGTAATTTTGCCCACTGGCCCCTGGTATTGCCCATATGGCACAGGTAGGTAAGTGTTAGGTCCCGAGCTACTTGAGAGACCTTGGCGTGGTGCTCGGGCTTAAGACATGTCCTCCACTGTAGGACATGTTGTATAACCTCTCAATTTTAACATCAGTTTGAGGGCTTAGTAAGACCGCAGTGTGCACCTGTTTTGTCATTTGTTATTGCTAAGCACTGAAAAAATACCCCAAACTAACAATTTTATCTTCACTGAAGCTATAAAATAACAATAATCCACACTGCTTCATACCTATACTCAACCCAATTAGAAACCAACTAAACATATTAGCCCTAAGATTTAAAAATATTTTGAGATGAAGTGAATAATGTAGCTTATCTGAAGTTTTCTGTCAGTGGGTGGCAGCTCTTGAAGTTATTGTGTTGGAAGCAAATTAAATGAGAAAGCTTAACTTTAAAGGGCCAAATTTATATGGTTAGACAAAACAACAGTTCTTGTGGGGCATTCCCAATATTTAGTAGTTAGTAGTACATAGCATAACTAGTCAAAGTAAGAACAACTGGTAAACTGGTGTCCAGATCATGAATGCCCAAGACTCACTGATGCACAATGTCAGAGCCATTGTAGCAACATGAGGATGACCTTCACAGTATGAGGCAGGTACTTCAAAGTTATGGATAATCTCTGTATGATATACAGTGGAGATCACAGAACTTGACATTGGAACGTAGCTTAGGTTAAAAATAGTGTTGAGTAGACTTTCATCCGAATTTCAGGAAACATTTACTTGTGCTTAATGGTAGTGAATTGATTTTCCATGAAATGGTGTAAAAACAAAAAGAAAAATCATACTTACCTCATCCATTTGCTCTTGACAGGCTGGCCACCACCATCTTGATTGAAGATCTTACACGAAATCCTGTGCGCGGTGACGTATGACATCACCACGCTGGCCGATGTTATGATGTCATTATCGGCCGCGCAAGATTTTATTGTTATCAGATGCTGGGGTTCAGCTATGAACGCGGCATCTGAGAGGTACAATGATGGGGAGCAACACAATTGGTGTTCCCTGTCATTGCACCCACTACTTACAAAGAAATGTGACTAACGAAGTAAATTGACACAAAGCAAATTTTTTTGTAAACTGTGGGAGCTAGGGAATTACTACAAAAACTAATACAGATTACCACCATGTGTAAATAACAATGCAATAATTAGAAAATCTCAGATTTTATTCACAATAGTACATATATCAGATGCTGAAAGGGCCCACCAGTAAAATTTATTTTGGGGGCCCACCATACGGATACATTCAAATATTACCTGCTCACACAGCAGCAACATGCTACCAGATGATTGAATATGGGGGTCCCTGCAGCAACCTTGAGAAGGTAGGTCCTGGAGAAAAGAGGACACTGGTAGCTTTCCTCTATACCTAGAAGACATCTCAGCTCTGATTGTGTCTATAATAATAAACTGGGGAGTTTCTTTAATAATCTATCAGGTTTTTTATATGAACATAGGCTGGTTCAGGTGCTGTACATTGAATATATGTATGTAGTGCAGTAAGTCTACTGTGTTACGTGCCACTAGTTCAGAGGTGGGGAGATTAAGGGCCCACCATGCTCAGGGGCCCATTGGGGGATTTCCCTGTACCCCTGTAGGCCAGTCCAAACCTGGCTGAAAGTGAGACATTTTATCATTTCATGAAAATTATAAACTCACATAGCTCTTGATGGCAGCAACTAATCTCACAAAAGTTGGGACGGGGCCATATCTATCATTGTGTAGCCTCCCCTCTTCTTTTAACTGCAATCTGTAAATGTCTGGGAAGTGAGTGGACAGATATATGGAGTTTCGCAGGAGGAATGCTCTATTCTTGTCAGATGTAAGATTCTAGCTGCTCAACAGTCCTGGACTCCTGGGTCTTCTTTGCCATATTTTTAATTTTCTGATGCGCCAAATGTTTTCTATTGATAAAAGGTCTGAACTGCAGGCAGAAGGTTTAGCACCCAGACTCTGCAGTATGTGGTTTAGCATTGTCTTGCTAAAATATGCAAGGCCTTCCCTAAAAAAAAAACTATTTCTGAATGGGAGGATATGTTCTAAAACTTCTATATACTGTTCAGCATTGATAATGCTTTTTCAGATGTGTAAGCTGCCCACACTATAGGTAGTAATGCAACTGTATACCATCAGAGATGTAGGCTTTCAAACTAGAAGAGTGAAGACTGAGAAGTAAAACATTAATATTTTTGTGATTTTTTTCTGGGTACAATCTTAATAATACACATAGATCATAGGTAAGTTACTATAAACATTAACTGTCAGATCAAGAGAAGCTTATATTGCTGATAGACTCCATAACACCACCTTTCTGGCTCTCATTCATTTTCCTTCTCCATACATTTTGGGTACCTTTGTGAAGTTTTGGATTTGTAGCAATAATAACAACAGGACTTAGGACAGAATATGAGGCTGCAAGGAATATCCGTGTGTCATTCATTTCAGGGCTGACATCAGACAGTGTAAGAGTATAGATCCACATAGAATTATCCATGCCATATAACAAAACATATAGCACTACCAATAAAATAACTGCCCTAGAGGCCCGATGTTCTGCAGACTTTCTCTGAAGCTGGTCAGAACTGCGCTTGCCTTTAATATTTTTTCCATGCTGATATAATATAGAAACCATGTAACTGCTTGACAATGTCATTAGTCCTACGAATATGATCTCCCGAATGATGGATACAGACCCATTTAAGATAAAGGAGACATAGGTTATAAAGTCTACATCACAATAAACCAGATGTAATGAATAGGGTGAAGTATAATTAGATTTAGCCCGTCCATACAAAACAGTAGAAGGATAGAGAAAAATATTTATGGCTAAGATCAGGATCATAATAAGAGTAACATTCTTAGATAACTTTTGTTTCAAGCATGTCCAATATCTGTTAACGGGAGCAACAAGAACACACTGGTGACAACTGAGGAAACTGGTTACACAAATAGACATGGCTCTACTGACCCTAAAGATGAAAAGAACCAGTTTACACTCCGTATCATCCAGTAAGTCTTTTACTCCAATAGCATTTAGAGCTTGTGGTATGACACGGGAGAAAACCACTAAAAGATTGGATAAGGCCAGGACCATCAGGATGATATTAGCTGGTAGAAGCTTCTTCTCAATTATTTTGATGTAAGTAAATTTTAGTAGGATGAAAACATTTCCAGGAATTCCAACAATTATCAAGAGAATAAAGGCAAGAGCTTTAATCAGAAGATGAGTATCCATGACAAAAGACTATATATAGTTGTAATAGTAAATGCAGTTAGTTTAATGGTGTATTCTTGCACGTCTATGTTTGCATAGAGTACTTCTATACATAGGTTTTTGCAGTTGTTTTCTTCACTTTGCAATTTAAGTGCGATTTTTGCTGTAAAGATGCCAGATCCAGATTCTGTAACACTTGACGTTTTTTCAGGCGTTTTCACATCACCTTGAAAAAAAAGGCAAAAAAAAAAAACTTTGCTAAAATTGCAAGTGGCCACAAATAAGTGTATATGGATATTCTTTTTTTTTTTTTACTGTTTTTACTGGTAAAAAATTCATGTGTTTGAGGACCCAGTGAGGATCCTACCAACCACTAGGACATCTCTAGCAAACAATCACACAAGGCAAGCAGACACAAAGACATGACAATAACCAAAAGAAATACTTTATGACAGAGATCAAGACAAAGCAGGAAACTGGATAAGCAGGTATGGGACCAGTGGACCAAGTGCACCGATTTTACTTGGGGCCAAACCCAGGGGCCAGAGACGCAGTAAGCCCTGTTTTTCACAGAGCCCTAGATGGTGGGAATGAACTTAGATGAGGCTCACTGGTTGCACCTTCAGGATGGTCCTGATGCACTTGGCCACTTACCTGCAGACACCAGTAGTCCACACAAAGCAGTCCATACAAACAAGGACTGGAGCCTGAACAAACCAGACAGGACACAGTACAGACAGGACAAAGGTTAAGCAGCCCACAAGCAGCTGCCTGGACCCCATGCAGAACGACACATGGCTGTCTCAGGAAGAGCTGCCCAAACAGGAAGACTAGCAGATACCTAGACCCCATGTGGAACAACACATGGTGGTCACAAGAAGAGCTGCACACAGACTAGATGTCCTGCCTCCAGAGAACCCAGGAGCCCTTTCACTGAAGGCATAGAACATACACGAAATGAACAGACAGGACTAGCAGATGCCTGTTCCCCAAGCGGAACGACACATATCCGACACAGGCAATGCTGCACAGACACGAAATTGTCTGCACCCCATGCAGGAATATACATGGCGGTCACAGACCAAACATGGAACCAGACAAGGTGACTTAGATACACAAGGCAGGAATATGTCTGGACCCCATGCAGGACAAAACATGGCGGCCACAGACCAGACACAGAAGCAATGGACAAGACATGGAACAGACAGGCAAATGTCTGGACCCCATGGAGGAAGACACATGGTGGTCAACAAACACAGAACTAGACAAGTAGACCATGATGACATAGTAGGTGGCCACACAGACAGACAAATGGAATGACCCAGGTCAGGTGCATAGTTCCTGTACCCAGCAAAGCTTGAGATAGACTGACAGGCCCAGACCAGGAAATGTTAACCCCCACCAAAACCAGGAGTAACAAGAACCATAAAACAAACAAGTCAGTTTGCACCAGTCACATTATGCTGCACCCAGCACACCCCAAACAACGACCAGCATACACGGTAAAACAAGGCTAAACAACAAGGAGTGACGGAACCACATTGATACAAGAAACTAGTAGCATCCATACTCAGACCATGTGCACACACAAGGCCGCAGCCAGCACGCATCACAGAACCAGCTTACATGGCAACGCCCACAGCCAGTAAACAAAGTGCATGCAGCCAGCCTGCATAACGCCGGTAACAGGAACTTCAGAGATATGGATGTGGGGAAACACAAACACAGGCAACACACAGGACACAGATACCGCAGCCAGCACGCAGCCCCAAGCAACCATTGTACACAGGAGAGAGCCCGCAGTAGTATGCGAGAGGGCCGGCAGCCAGCCTACACAGCAACTCATGACACAGTGAGCCACACTGACAGACCCATAAAGTTGTATGTAACTGCAGAGAACACGTACAGCACATGTACATGGAACACTGACGTGTGAATGAGGCTTAATGCGATGGAAAATGAATCAAACCAGCAAAGGAGACAATATGGATAATAACAATATGTTAGTGAGTGGCTTGTATTAACTTTCTTTACATGATAAATGCCATTTGATGAACTGAAAAAACATCTTTACATACTACAATTTTATGGATCTGTGGGGGTTTTAGCAATCAGACTTCTATTAACCAAACATGTATCACTGAAATATTTTGGATTGTAATAAAAATACCATAATTTTAGGTCTGGATATGACTCACTTGATGTTGAAAGTATTTGCAAAAAAATAAAAATTAAAAAATCTATACAAATAGAAGAAAGTTAAAGGAATATGCACTTGAAATTAAAGCGTGGACACTGTCTTTCTGAGATTAGCTTACCTCTTCCTTTTACCTTTTCAAATGACTTACTGTTATTGGTATGATTAAGTCAAATACACCTGTATTTATAATACCAGAAGTTTTTTTGTCCCCAAGGTCAGACCACTTGGGATTAATTACTTGCATTACCAGTTCTCTAAAATGATCTTATTAAACACTATGAATTAATTCTAGCTCTATGATTCCTATGGATCAATGCGGTGGCAATTTTTAATGTTCAATTTAAAGCAGCAAAAATATAAAATAAATAAAAATTTTATATTGTTTATTTAACATTTAATATAAATTAAATATTCAAAAAAATATTATGTTGTAAATGATATTATAAACATTCCTGTAGAAGATTAAGGGAGAATATGCATACAATTAAGCATCCATAAACTCTAGTAGTTCCATATAGCACTAGTATTAGGGTTAGGAGGGTAAGTAAAATGGTTTAAATATACCACAAAGTTTCCAGTTAGAAATAATGCTTCAAACATTAGGCTCACTAAAACCATTTGATCTTTGTGATGGAGCTAATTCATTACAGCATATTCCACTGACTACCTGAGTGAGTGTAAACATCCAAAAGTCGGCGAGATTGAACTTTTTGCCTCCTCATCCTATTATTCTCCCCGGTTATACAGATTACAAGATAGCTCTAGTCAGTATCGGACTGGGGTACCTAGGGCCCACCAGTAACATGTATTTTGGGGGCCCCCCATACGGATACATTTAAATATAATAATAAACAATCTAACAAGTTTTTTATATGAACATAGGCTAGTGGAGGTGCTGTACCTTAAACATATCTATGTAGTGCAGTAAGTCTACTGTGCTATGTGCCACTTGTGCAGGGGGTGGGAGACTAGGTGCCCACCTTGCTCAGGAGCCCACCAGGGGATTCCCCTGTACCCCTGTGGGCCAGTCCAATCCTGGCTCTAGTAATCGCTTATTAGTCTTTTGTGTTTATCTAAGCCGGATATGTATTACACAATCAGCCGATTATTTAAATGTACCATGGAGCCACTGCAGAGGAACTGAGCACTTGCTACCAGGTTTTCACAGCAGATCACAGATGACCACAGTGGTATCCAATAGCATGACACCGCGGGATCAGCTTATTGTCAAGGCAAATGTTCTAAGAAATAGTAATTGTCAACAGCCCTTTAACCTCCTCATGCACCTCAGTATACCGCAATTGTATACCGAGGGTGTGCAACAGTGTACTGTGCGGGCTCATGATCTGGGCCTGCATCATAAACAATGGGTGGGAGCTTTATTATCGCTGAGATTGGCGATAACTCTGATTCTGGCTGTTTAACTCAGATGTCGTGGTCAATAGCATGACACCGCGGGATCAGCTTATTGTCAAGGCAAATTTTCTAAGAAATAGGAATTGTCAACAGCCCTTTAACCTCCTCATGCACCTCAGTATACTGCAATTGTATACCGAGGGTGTGCAACAGTGTACTGTGTGGGCTCATGATCTGGGCCTGCATCATAAACAATGGGTGGGAGCTTTATTATTGCTGAGATTGGCGATAACTCTGATTCTGGCTGTTTAACTCAGATGTCATGGTCAATAGCATGGTCTAAGTGGTTAGACGGAGAGGGGGACTCCCACAGTACTCTGATGAGGACCTCTACAACACAATTGTGGGGTTTTGATCAGTTGTTATTGACAAAGTCACAATTAACAGCCATACAAACATTGAAGCCTCATAAGGGAGCTATTAAAAAAAAATTTGAAAAATCAGTTAGTAAATATTGTGCCGCACCCGTTTTTAACTTAGCGAAGCAGACACAGGCAGGAGCCTGCTCAGCTCAGCTAATCCTGGAATAGTACATGGTTACAGAGTACCCATGTGCTATGCCAGGATTTAGTAAACTTCTGGGAAAGGGGCACAGCAGGAGTGCAATCAATGTGCATTCCTGCCCGTACTCCAGGTGCTGAAGCCCCATTCATAAACTGTACAGCTCATAGTCCGTACACCGCTGTGTACAGAAAAGTGGATTTTAAGCACACTGGGAAAGGTGCGTTTTAGGTGGGGGATATCTTTATTAAAAATTTAAAATGCATTAATAGAATACATTACAAGAAGTATTATTAGGGCATTACGAACATTGTTTCAAAAAGTTAATTAAAAGCTTAGTTACATATGAACATAGTTTATAAGGCTGAAAAAAGACATCTGTCCATCCAGTTCAGCCTGTTATCCTGTAATTTGATCCAGAGGAAGGCAAAAATTCCCCTGTAGGGTAGAAGCCAATTTTCCTCACTTTAGGGGAAAAAAATTCCTTCCCGACTCCAATCAGGCAATTAGAATAACTCCCTGGATTAACGACCGCTGTCTAATAGCTATAGCCTGTAATATTATTACACTCCAGAAATACATCCAGTCCCCTCTTGAATTCCTTTATTGTACTCACCATCACCACCTCCTCAGGCAGAGAGTTCCATAGTCTCACTGCTCTTACAGTGAAGAATCCTCCTCTATATTTGTGTACAAACCTTCTTTCCTCCAGACGCAGAGGATGTCCCCTCGTCACAGTCACAGTCCTGGGGATAAATAGATGAAGGGAGAGATCTCTGTACTGCCCCTGATATATTTAGAGATATTTATTAGATCTTCCCTTAGTCGTTTTTCTAAAGTGAATAACCTTAATTTTGGTAATCTTTCTGGGTACTGTAGTTGCCCCATTTCAGTTATTACTTTAGTAGCCTCCTCGGAATCCTCTCCAGCTCTGCTATGTCTGCCTTGTTCACAGGAGCCCAGAACTGTACACAGTGCTCCATGTGTGGTCTGACCAGTGATTTGTAAAGTGGCAGGACTATGTTCTCATAACGGGCATCTATGCCACTTTTGATGCAACTCATTATCTTATTGGCCTTGGCAGCCGCTGCCTGACACTGGTTTCTACAGCTTAGTTTGCTGTTCAATAAAGTTCCCAAGTCCTTTTCCTGGTGACTTGCATTATTCCTTCCCTTGTGTATAACCTTACATTTGTCAGTGTTAAACCTCATCTGCCACATATCTGCCCAAGCCTCCAATCTATCCAGATCCATCTGTAGCAGTATACTGTCCTCTTCCGCAATGTGGAGTCATTGAAGTTATTGGCAGAGGAGTAATGGGGGGTGAGGTTGATTTTTCAGCTAGCAGAGTTTAGGATAGATTGCAAGCGTGCAAGAGTGCTAGATGGAAGGCCACAGAAGAAGATGTTACAGTAGTCTAGGTGGGAGATGATGAGAGCATGTACACGTATTTTAGCAGACTCCTGGTTGAGAAATGTGTGGATCTGAGAGATATTTTTGAGTTGGAGGTGGCAGGTGGTGGAAAGGGTTTGGGTGTATGGTTTGAATTACATGGCAGAATCAAAGGTTAACCCAAAGCAGTGGACTTGATTGACAATGGAGAGTCATCACTCCTAGTGCTTGCAATGATTAAGCATCCCTTGGCTGAGCTTATACTTACCTGCCCGTCTGTCTCCCGTGTGACAGTGAGGAAACAGACCCATACCAGTGGCCTTAATGCCGACATGTGTTGTCACTTACTAAGCCTCTTGCAATGGTTTATGATCTGCTGGAGACAGTTCTGCACTCTCCTATCTTATCCCTACAGGTATTGAAGGAATCCAGAGGCCGTATCACAACAATCTTATCAGTTTCAGTGGGCTGAGGATCATATCATTAGTTATTTTATTACTCTCCTATTTAAAAAATCTGATCACAATTAATTTCCAAGCATTGTTCTCAGACTTGAAACAAGTTTATGAGAAGTACTCATCTGTTTTCCTGTCCTTGATTGCAAGGATCAATGTGGTAATTATGTTAATTTTTTAAAAATATTGTATTGATAGAGTTTCATCACCTTATGTGTCCCTAATAGTGTTGAGCGAACAGTTCGAGCATAGTTCGGGTTCGTACCGAATTTTGGGGTGTTCGGGACCTGGACCCGGACCCGAAATTTTCAAAAAAGTTCAGGTTCGGGTTCGTTGTTCAGCGATTTCTTCCCGCTTTCTGAAGGGCTGCACAGCAGCCAATCAGCTATTGTTTTACTTCTTGCCCTAAGAGCCCATCACAGCCATGCCTACTAATGGCATGGCTGTGATTGGCCAAGTGCAGCATGTGACCCAGCCTCTATTTAAGCTGGAGTCACGTAGCGCCGCACGTCACACTGCTCTGATTAGTGTAGGGAGAGGACGCAGCTGCTGTGAGGGCGAGATTAGGCAGGGAAAAGACTTCAAAAGCACCTAATGAAGTGATCGATCTACAGCTGTGAATGATTGAACTTCTGCTAGTTTTGGCCATTTTGTGACTTGTGGTGCACCAGAACAAGCTGCCACCAAGTCCATCAATCCATCAATACTAGTTTTTTTTTGCTATATCCTACATCAGGGGCTTGGCTGTGCTAATTGTCACCCCTAGAAACTCAGGATAGCAATTTCTATATTTTATTAAGGGGTTAAATACAATTGCCAAAATACCAATCCCCTAAATCTGGTGTTCCAGCTTTGGCTAGCCAAGTATAATACTGTCTGCTGTTTGGCAAAGAATAGATTATTTTCTGTGGTGAAATTCAATTGTCAAAATAGAAATCCCCTAAACCTGGTGTCCCAGCACTGGCTAGCAAACTATAATAGTGTCCGCCAAAACATATATTTTGTTCTGGGGTGAAATTCAATTGCCAAAATAGCAATACCATAAATCAGTGGTTTCAGCTCTGGCTGGCAAACTATAATAGTGTCCTCCAAAACATAAATTTTGTTCTGGGGTGAAATTCAATTGCCAAAATAGCAATACCATAAATCAGTGGTTTCAGCTGTGGCTGGCCAAGTTTCATAGTGTCCTGCAAATCATATATTTTGTTCTGGGGTGAAATTCAATTGCCAAAATAGCAATATGCTGAATCTGGTGTTCCAGCTGTTGCAGGCCTAGTATAAATCTTTCCGTAACAGGTTATATTTTGTTCTGGGGTGAAATTCAATTGCCAAAATAGCAATACCCTGAATCTGGTTTTCCAGCTGTTGCAGGCCTAGTTTAAATCTGTCCATAAAAGGATACCTTTCATCCAGGGCCTAAATACTAGCCCTAAAAGAGAAATTCCCCTAAATCAGTGGTTACTGCTGTGCCTGGATTAGTGTAATACGCTACATAAATAAATAGGCAGATAGTGTTAGATGCCTGCAAAAAACAAGGCCTGAATTTGAAATCAATACATTGGGCCAAATATTTTTTTTCTTATTGTGGTGCTTGGTGAAAGGTAACAATGAGGAAAACATCTAGTAAGGGACGTGGACGCGGTCGTGGTGGTGTTAGTGTACCCTCTTGTGCTGGGAGAGGATGTGGCCATTCTGCCACAGCCACACGTCCTAGTGAACCAACTACCTCAGGTTCCAGTACACGCCAGAATTTACAGCGATATTTGGTGGGGCCCAATGCTGTTCTAAGGATGGTAAGGCCTGAGCAGGTACAGGCGCTAGTCAATTGGGTGGCCGACACTGGATCCAGCACGTTCACAACATTATCTCCCACCCAGTCTTCTGCAGAAAGCGCACAGGTGGCGCCTGAAAACCAAGCCCATCAGTCTGTCATATCACCCCCATGCATATCAGGGAAACTGTCTGAGCCTCAAGTTATGAAGCAGTCTCTTATGCTGTTTGAAGACTCTGCAGGCAGGGTTTCCCAAGGGAATCCACCTAGCCCTTCCCCAGTGGTGGAAGACATAGAATGCACTGATGCACAACCACTGATGTTTCCTGATGATGAGTACATGGGAATACCACCTCATCGGAGTCCGCACGTCTCTGATGATGACGAAACACAGGTGCCAGCTGCTGCGTCTTGCTGCAGTGTGCAGACCGAACAGGAGGTCAGGGAGGAAGACTGTGTGGAAGACGATGCAGGGGACGATAAGGTCCTAGACCCCACATGGAATGAAGGCCGTGCCACTGACTTTCATAGTTCAGAGGAAGAGGCAGTGGTGAGACTAGGCCAACAGCATAGCAAAAGAGGGAGCAGGGGGCAAAAGAAGAACAGCCGCCTCCAAGAGAGTTCGCCTGCTACTGGCCACCTCCACAAGGGACCGAGCACCCCAAAGGCAGCTTCAAGGAGTTCCCTGGCATGGCACTTCTTTAAACAATGTGCTGACGACAAGACCCGAGTGGTTTGCACGCTGTGCCATCAGAGCCTGAAGAGAGGCATTAACGTTCTGAACCTTAGCACAACCTGCATGACCAGGCATCTACATGCAAAGCATGAACTGCAGTGGAGTAAACACCTTAAAAGAAAGGAACTCACTCTGGCTCCCCCTGCTCCCTCTTCTGCTGCTGCCTCGGCCTCTTCCTCCTCCTTGGGAGGAATGTTGTCACCTGCCGCCCACCAAACAGAGGATGTGCCACCGACAACACCACCTGCGTCACCAAGCATCTCCACCATGTCACACGGCAGCGCTCAGCTCTCCATCTCACAAACCTTGGAGAGAAAGCGTAAATTCCCACCTAGCCACCCTCGAGCCCTGGGCCTGAATGCCAGCATTTCTAAACTACTGGCCTTTGAAATGCTGTCATTCAGGCTGGTGGACACAGACAGCTTTAAACAGCTGATGTCCATGGCTGTCCCACAGTATGTTGTTCCCAGCCGCCACTACTTCTCCAAGACAGCTGTGCCTTCCCTGCACAACCAAGTATCCGATAAAATCAAGTGTGCACTGCGCAACGCCATCTGTGGCAAGGTCCACCTAACCACAGATAAGTGGACCAGTAAGCACGGCCAGGGACGCTATATCTCCCTAACTGCACACTGGGTAAATGTAGTGGCGGCTGGGCCCCAGGTGGAGAGTTCCTTGGCGCACGTCCTTCCGCCGCCAAGGATCGCAGGGCATCATTCTTAGCCTCCTGTAGCCTCCTCCTCCTACTCGGCTTCCTCCTCCTCTGCTTCCACCAGCTCATCCAGTCAGCCACACACCTTCACCACCAACTTCAGCACAGCCCGGGGAAAACGTCAGCAGGCCATTCTGAAACTCATATGTTTGGGGGACAGGCCCCACATCGCGCAGGAGTTGTGGTGAGGTATTGAACAACAGACCGACGAGTGGTTTCTGCCGGTGGGCCTCAAGCCCGGCCTGGTGGTCTGCGATAATGGGCGAAATCTCGTCGCAGCTCTGGGACTAGCCGGTTTGACGCACATCCCTTGCCTGGCGCATGTGCTGAATTTGGTGGTGCAGAAGTTCATTTACAACTACCCCGACATGTCAGAGCTGCTGCATAAAGTGCGGGCCCTCTGTGCACGCTTCCGGCATTCACATCCTGGTGCTGCTCGCCTGTCTGCGCTACAGCGGAACTTCGGCCTTCCCACTTACCGCCTCATATGCGACGTGCCCACCAGGTGGAACTCCACCTTGCACATGCTGGAGAGACTGTGCAAGCAGCAGCAGGCCATAGTGGAGTTTCAGCTGCAGCACGCACGCGTCAGTAGCACTGCGGAACAGCACCACTTCACCACCAATAATTGGGCCTCCATGCGAGACCTGTGTGCCCTGTTGCGCTGTTTCGAGTACTCCACCAACATGGCCAGTGGCGATGACACCGTTATTAGCGTTTCAATACCATTTCTATGTCTCCTTGAGAAAACGCTTAGGGCGATGATGGAAGAGGAGGTGGCCCAGGAGGAGGAGGAGGAGGATGCGGGGTCATTTTTAGCACTTTCAGGCCAGTCTGTTAGAAGTGGCTCAGAGTGAGGTTTTTTGCAACAGCAGAGGCCAGGTACAAATGTGGCCAGCCAGGGCCCACTACTGGAGGAAGAGGAGGATGTGGAGGAGGTTGAGGAGGATGAGGATGAAGCAAGTTCACAGCGGGGTAGCACCCGACACAGCTCAGGCCCATCACTGGTGCGTGGCTGGGGGGATACGGAGGACGATGACTATACGCTTCCCACAGAGGACAGCTTGTCCTTACCTCTGGGGAGCCTGGCACACATGAGCGACTACATGCTGCAGTGCCTGCGCAATGACAGCAGAGTTGCCCACATTTTAACGTGTGCGGACTACTGGGTTGCCACCCTGCTGGATCCCCGGTACAAAGACAATGTGCCCACCTTACTTCCTGCACTGGAGCGTGATAGTAAGATGCGCGAGTACAAGCGCACGCTGGTAGAGGCGCTCCTGAGAGCATTCCCAAGTGTCACAGGGGAACAGGTGGAAGCCCAAGGCGAAGGCAGAGGAGGAGCAAGAAGTCGCCAACGCAGCTGTGTCACGGCCAGCTCCTCTGAGGGCAGGGTTAGCATGGCAGAAATGTGGAAATGTTTTGTCTCCACGCCACAACTAACTGCACCACCACCTGATACGGAACGTGTTAGCAGGAGGCAGCATGTCACTAACATGGTTAAACAGTACGTCTGCACACCCCTCCACGTACTGACTGATGGTTTGGCCCCATTCAACTTCTGGGTCTCCAAATTGTCCACGTGGCCAGAGTTAGCATTTTATGCCTAGGAGGTGCTGGCCTGCCCGGCTGCCAGCGTTTTGTCTGAACGTGTATTCAGCACAGCAGGGGGCTTCATTACTGACAAACGCAGCTGTCTGTCCACAGCCAACGTGGACAAGCTGACGTTCATAAAAATGAGCCAGGCATGGATGCCAGAGGACCTGTGCCACCCTTGTGCAGAATAGGCATTTATAACTGCCTCCTCCTCAACCATATATTCTTGTACTCCGGGGCACTTCTTTATTGAATCCTTATTTTTTTAACTTTACCATGATCTTGCGGTGCAACCCAAAGTTGAATGAACCTCTCCTCTGTCTGGGTGCTGGGCCGAAATAACTGAAAGTGGCCTTCTCCAGTGGTGGGTGATATGACGCATGATTCCTTGCTGTGGGACCTGTATCCTTGGTCTGGGTGATAGGCCAAAATAACTGAAAGTGGCCTTCTCCAGTGGTGGGTGATATGACGCATGATTCCTTGCTGTGGGACCTCTCTCCTCTGTCTGGGTGCTGGGGCCGAAATAACTGAGTGGGTTTCTCCAGTGGTGGGTGATATGACGCATGATTCCTTGCTGTGGGACCTCTGTCCTCTGTCTGGGTACTGGGGCCGAAATAACTGAAAGTGGCCTTCCCCAGTGGTGGGTGATATGACGCATGATTCCTTGCTGTGGGACCTCTCTCCTCTGTCTGGATGCTGGGGCCGAAATAACTGAAAGTGGCCTTCTCCAGTGGTGGGTGATATGAAGCATGATTCTCTGCTATGGGACCTCTCTCCAATTGATATTGGTTAATTTTTATTTATTTTATTTTATTTTAATTAATTTCCCTATCCACATTTGTTTGCAGGGCATTTACCTACATTTTGCTGCCTTTTGCAGCCCTCTAACCCTTTCCTGGACTATTTTACAGCCTTTTTAGTGCCCAAATGTTCGGGTCCCCATTGACTTCATTGGGTTTCGGGTTCGTGATAAAGTTCGGGTCGAGTTCAGATCCCGAACCCGAACATTTTCGGGAAGTTCGGCTGAACTTCTCGAACCCGAACATCCAGGTGTTCGCTAATCTCTAGTCCCTATCAGATTAATTGATCAACTTCAATCTGATATGCTGAAGTTCATTTGTGGTAACATCCATCCCAGGATCAATAAACTGGCCTTACATCCTCTGATTTAAAACATAGGAGTTGGGGGAGGTACATCTACACAAATATTATCTTGTTAATTTATGTCAGGTTAAAGAATGGTGGCATCCATCTAGCCCTCAGAAATGGCTCAAGTTTGAAGAATCTTTCATCAGGAAATATTCCTTTAATAAATTTTTAGCTGCGTTTGCCTTAGCCTACATGCACACGGCAGCGTTTTTTTGCAGCCTCCGTTCCGTTTTTTTTGCAGATCCGATGGTTTCCCATTCATTTCTATGGATCCTTTAAAAATGAGGATGCCTCTTCCGTTGCCTGTCCGCGTTCGCTGTCCGCATTTCATGTCCGCCAAAAAAATATGGCATGTCCTATTCTTGTCCGCAAAAAACAGTTTGCGGACCCATAGAAGTCAATGGGTCCGCAAAAAATGCGGATGACCAACGGAACCCATCCGTTTCTCATCCGCATCCGTTTTTTTTGCAGATGGTTGCTTGGAAACCATGTCACTTGTACAGGTACTTTAAGAAACGGGTTCAACCTACAAAATTTGCAGACACACGGAAAGGATGTGGATGTGAAAAGAAAAGGAAGACAGATCCGTGATTTGCGGACAGCAAAAAACAATTTTCGAGTGCATGTAGCCTTAAGGAGATTTTACTACAACTTCCCACTTAGCACCATGCAGGCTACAGTTTGTGTTTGGTCACATGTCTTAGATTCTGATAAGCGAGTGGCACTTGAAGAACTTGATGTTCTTGATTTTCCTTTACAAGTTCTTCAATATTATGTCAGTAGCATAAATATTATAGGTAAACTGTTCTGAATCAATTCTGACAGAACCAAAGTGGCTGCCATTGCACTAGAAATTGGTATATAACACTATTCAATCTTCTAGGACTCAGAATTTGTAGGAAAACATGTTAGCTGTTTTTGTTCATTTTTTATGAATTCTTTCTTTTCCCCTCCCCCTGACTAAGCTCTCAAAACAATAGTAAATCAGTGACACTGAAAAAAATAGCTATGGGTAAAGGCACGTTTGACGCCGTTAACATACAGTGTGTTTAAAAACACACCACACCATGGCTTGTTTTATGCTTTTTCATATTACAAAGCTTCCAAACATTTTCCTTATTGGGGGCAGATAATGTTACACAGTGTCATGGGATAAAAAATAAATAAAAAAGTGGCTTGGGGAACCAAGCATCCAAAAAATTATTCCTTGACAGGGTCAGAATGCCTGCGCATATGCATAAGCGTTTATTGTCAAAAGAAAAAGTGGCTCATTGTGAACGAATTAAAAAAATTCTACCTTTTAATTGGGAGCTGCAGCAGTGCAGTGTGGATGTGGAAAAGGTATGGATATGGAGGCATGTGGCCGTAATATTAGTGGCAGCAGTAGCAGAATAGCATGGAACATGCAAGGCAGTAGGTCTGCTGTCTATGGGTAGTAGGAGTAATAGTTGTACTGTAGTGGTGGTGGTGGTAGTAGTGGTGGTAATTGTAGTAGTGGCAAATGTTTTGTGTCAATAGTGGTGGGAATGGGGGATTAGCAGCAATTTGTTTGCAGGGAGCATAATGGAGGCAGCAGCAGCTTTACAAAAAATGATGGTTGGCAGGCTGCAGCAGTGGCATAATGGCAGCAGTGGCACGATGCAGGCAGCAGCAGCCGTACAGAAAATGATGATAGGCAGGCTGCAGAAGCAGCATGATGGCAGCAGCGGTATGATGGAGACAGGACAGCAGGCAGGCAAACAGCAACAGTGGAAAGATGGGGCAGGGTCAGCAAGACCAGATCTATTAATCAACATCAGCTGGAGAAGTGTGAAAATTGTCTGGAATCCAGACTTGGTTCATTTTGACAAAAGGGATGTTTTGGACAATTTTCTAGCTTTGGGTGTCACCACGTCCCCTGTAAAGCTGAAAACCCTCTCCAAGAACACACTGGAGGCTGGACAAGAACGAAGAAAGAAAATGTGCTGTGCCAGTTTGGGCCAATGTTCCAGTATGGGTGCCCAGAAATCCATGGGGTCAGGTAACAGGGTAAGCACCAGACACTGGCCAGAGTGTAGGTGGTCTTGAACCTCGGCGTTAAGGCAGGAGCTGTCAGTTTACTGAATGGCCTCAGCCTGGCGCAGCTGCATCATGTTGTGGTGGCAGGAGGTGGGTGACTCTAAAAGGGGCGGAAAGGGGCCTTCCTTTCAGATACTGAGGGCAGATGTTTGCTTCCCGAAATCTATGTTGAGCTGCATATGTGAGATGGGGAAACAGCTCTCATTGTCTGAACATTGTTTAAATAAATTAAGTTAAATGATATGGACTGACATTCTGCTGTTTGGCCACAAGATGCCGCTGTTTCCTAAACACAGCTAACAAACTATATATTTTCCATATTCGTGAGAGATGCAGTTACAAAAAGCCTGGAGCGGAAGAGATAGAGCAGCCATTTTGGGGATAGCTTAGAAGAGGATCCAGGGGCTGTTTGTGAGGTGGATCTGTTGCCATCCAGGTGTGGGACCACACTTCGGTGACCGGAACTACAGCCCAATGAAGCTAATTCTCTCCAAGGCCCTGATCCTGCCCAGAGGAACGAGGATTGCTTCCAGGAATGCTGATGAGAGCTGAGGGGCAAAGCAACATACTCTGCAGCACTGCATGCTTGTTGGAGAAGCTTTTGTTCGGTCCACAGCCACCAGCGGATGCAGAGCAAAGCCGGGTTGGTAAGATGGATCATGCACTCACCTCATCAAAGTGTTGGCACCTAGAATCCTAGAGACTGAGACCAGGCCTGTAGTTAGTAGATAGGATTTATCTTTGTGTCAGGCCACAAGTGTTGCTGGCTATTCATTGCAAGAACTCCACAGTTTAAAGTGATGTTTCACACTGGAGAGCTGATAAACTCCCCCACAAACTCAAGCCATGCCACCATTTTGCACAGAAGGAATACTCAGGCACGTGCTACAAGGCCAGTTATGGGAGGGGGAATACTGTAGAGCAGTGTAAAATTGTAAGCTCTTGTGCTGCACTGCAGGCTAGTCCATACCACGCACCCAAACAGTTCTTCTTGATTTTTTTTAGGGTAATAACAGGTAAGGATTGGTTGTTTGATTGTGCCCAGCAGTAGGTAAATTACTGCACTTTTGTTCTGCATCCATTGGAGGGCGCCGCACTGTGCAGCACAAGGGTTTCAGCCTTCTGGCTGGTGTATGTAAATTTATTGTGGGTTCATAACATTTGTGGTTCTGCTCATTGCCACGTTTATGTAAAATACTGTTTTGGCAAAAGCTGGTGTTGGAGTTACTTTTCTCATTCGTGACTTCGCTGTATTCTGGGGAGCCCACCCCGGTACATGGCTTACACGTACACAGTGTATCCTGGTAATAGCGTTATTTGTCCTCCTTTTATGCAAGAGGAAAACATTTATTCATTGATTTTGTCTTTATATATTTTTATCTTTGGCAACACTTTGGTGCACCTGGTAGCCTGTGTCACATGTGCTTGTTATAGGTGGGGCTCACAGCCTCCTCCCTTCTCCCATTGTATTTGTGATCTCACTTTGGAGGTTTGTGGAAGTGGAGCTGTGAGTCGGATCTTAGCACCTATCAGACAGTGTTCACTCACTATAGGTAGGTTTAGCGATAGGTCCCGCATCAACTGAAATACCTTGATGGGGTACGCTGGCTCTGAAATGTTCTTGATTGGAATATATTGGCTAAAGTCTCATTTTAACATCTGGTGTGAGGGTTTAGCCTTGCATTTTCATTTGCATATCCTGCAGTGCACCTTTTGCAGTGATTTATTTATTTTCATGTCTAATCCACACTTTATTCCATCTTGTGTAGGATTTTTTGTGGCACATGTGGTCCATTGCTGGCATTCTCCATTGTATGCATTAATTTCTGGGCATTGCCGTTTGCAGCGGATCACATGTGGAGGTTTTGCTCCCCCGGTTATAAATAAGCTACAGTATTTGGGGTTTTGAGCATTTTATTTGCACCACAATCTGTGACTTTTCTCTGCTCACACCAGGTCTAAAAAAGGGGGATGTGAAAGGGGCAGCCTGCCAGGCCCATCTCATTTATCATTTTCTTTGCCTGTTTTAGTTTAATGTTCTAAATCTATGCCAGCAAGGAAGCTGGTTCAGATTTAGACTGGCGGTAGATGTGCCGAAGTTATGTAGAGGCCAGCACCTCTACATAACTTTGGCAGATCCATTAGCAGCGTAGAGGTTAGTAAGACAGTCTTAATAAATGACCCTCTTAGTGTAATAGTCATAGACTTCAAGGCTAATGTTACTACAGTACAGTAGGCAGGAATACACAGATAGCGAGCCATAAATGAAACCCTGCCCGCTTTCCCTGCCTACTTGCAGTACAAGCTCTAGGCAGTAAGTCTACAACTAGTCTACGTTCCCTACTCTGCTACAGTGCAAGACATATTTACACATAGACGTTTTTGTACGGGAATGGGTCAGAACCGGAAGGTCAAAACAGTACAAAATCACAAGACAAAGCGTAGTCACAAAGCCAAGCCAAAGCCAGAACTAGACGGGAGGCACAGTACTAAAACATGAAACAGAAAGTGGTCAAAGGCAAGCTGAGGTCAATAACAATAAGAGCAATCCACATGGACAAAGAACTAGAACCAGGAGCACAGCTAGGGAGTCTGAAGCTATCACTGGCAAAGGTGTATGGCCAGGAAGGGGTTTAAATAGAGCATCAAGTCCCAGGATAAGAACCTGATAGGTCCATGACTCGGTGCTCCATTAGTCAGACACAGTACACAGGAACAGAACAGCTGAATAATCAAACACTGAAATACCTATAAAATAGATGTCAGACCACTTGCAATCATTATGAATTTTATTAATCAATTAGACCAATGCGTACATAAAACAAGTATAGGTACAGGGAAAAGGCAACATCTACTGGAGGAAAACACAGTGGGAACAGTTCATATATGTCCACTAAGGAAAAACAAGAAGATATAAAGTGCAACAAATAATCAGCAGCAAACTATACAAGACAAGAAGCAGTTACCCATACTGTGTCTCCTCCAGGATGGCGCCAATCCCGATGCGCGTTTCAGCAAAAAAAAGTGATAAAAAAAGTGTTTAAAAATATTTCCCTAAAATTAAAATCAAATTACATAAACAACTAAAAAATAAACATCATTGGCATCACCTCGTGTGAAAACGCCTGGACTATTAAAATATGAAAATGGCCAATTCACTGTTAGGCCCCTTTCACACGGGCGAGTTTTCCGCACGGGTGCAATGCGTGAGGAGGACGCATTGCACCCGCACTGAATCCGGACCCATTCATTTCTATGGGGCTGTGCACATGAGCGGTGATTTTCACGCATCACTTCTGCGTTGCGTGAAAATCGCAGCATGTTCTATATTCAGCGTTTTTCACGCAACGCAGGCCCCATAGAAGTGAATGGGGCTGCGGGAAAATCGCAAGCATCCGCAACCAAGTGCGGATGCGTTGCGATTTCCCGCATTGTTGCTTAACAACGGGACCCAATC
>JAKVIS010001824.1:0-28568 GCA_033119425.1 Bufotes viridis
GAGACCTCGGTCCCATCTCCACCTGCCGCCTGGGGTTCCTCCCAGTAAATTTCAATAATATCTTCCCAGCGGAATGGGTCTGGAACTGGATCTGTCACCTTGCTGTCCTGCTGAGCCTTCCCAATGGAGTGGAAGAGATCTCGGTAGTCCTGCTCCAGTTCCCACTCCAGGGTTGCTAGGTGAGCCAGGTCTTGCTCTACCTCATGGGGTCATCCCGTCATGCCTAGCCTCCCTCTCGTAGAAAATGTCCTGAAGTCTGTTCTGCGCAGGACTCCCGAAGTCAGGCTCTGCAAAGGACTCCCATAACAAGCCAGAACCATCAAACTCCTCTCCCTCTGGCTTGTCATGCTCGGCTGTCCAGGGTATATACTGTGCCATATACCACCAGAGCGCCTGGTAGGCATCCTCCAGCCATAGCTCCTGCCATACCCGGTGCTCTAGTTCCTTCACCCATTCATCCAGGGGCTGCTCTCCCAGAAAGGGCATCCGCAGGGCCACTTGCTTCTGCCACCGCTGCTCTTCACTGGGGAGACTCTCACCCCGCTGGTATTGTACATTGTCCAGGGCCTGGTACCAGATGCCTTTCCTTAATGCATCCCGGCCATCCAGGTCCTCCTCCTCGTATGACACTGCTGGTTCCATTCTGGTGCTTTTAGGGTCGCTGTACTGGGACATGCGTTGCCCCCACTTGTAAATCCAAGGAAATGGTGTCTCCTGTAGCTGTCCTTCTGGCTGTAGGAACGATCCCGCTGCTCGCCACCAATTGTAACGGACCGTTTCTGCAGACAAAGGGGTAAAAACCGTTTAGGCGATCGGCCCCCTTTACAGAGATATAGGCACAGCTACTGCAGAACACCAAACTCCCGAACTGGATACAAAATAGCACTCCAACTCCCGTACTGGAACCTCCCAAATAGCTGCTAGCAGACGAACAGGAAAAACAGACAATCAGCTTACACTCCTGGCAATCAGTCTCTAACAGCATACAGTGAATCCCCCAAGAGCGAGACGAGGCTCCGTATTGAGGGTAAACAGGAATTCTCACATTTATTAGCGGCTACCTGCCTGGTATTTATCCAGGTCTCCCACCTGGTGGACACTCCCTAGGGGACCAGAAGGAAGACTGCGACACGGGATACAGCAGCCAATCACACACATTGGGACAATACAGACACCCCCAGCATATCCCTCCCTCTGCCTGTGATACCATCACCCTACATGGGTAATGCAATCATCACAGGCAGACAGATACACAATGTCTTCTGTCCTGGAGACAATTGAGGAGTCATTCAATTATCTCTCAGGACAAAGGAAATTGCCAATACACATGTGGGGACAATAGGACGAGACATCACTATTCAATACACAATGTCCCACCCTTTACAATACACACAGACATTTCAGAGACAAGACTCCATTATGCACATGGGGACACAGAACAAGCATTACTGTTAAAATACACCAGGTAAGACACATTACATTAAAACTATACATTTAACATATCCCCAGATAGCTCAGGTCTGGCGCACATTATTAAGTGAATGGCGCTCAGACCACACAGACTCCAGTTTAATCGCCATGGAGCCAAAGTCTTTACAGTCAGTTTCATACGAATGGGCTCCATGGGATTCCTATCTGGGGTATAACACATTCAACCAAAACTACCGAACCCCAGGCAGAAAAGCACGAATTAAGCTTTTCTGCAGGTAAAAAAGATGTCTTTTAACAGGGGGCCATAGTCCAAAGGCAGCAGGCGAGCAACCAGGTTTCTCCAATGCAATGTGGCGAGATTGGTCTCGTCACAACCTCCATACAGTGACTGGATAACAACACCAAACAGTGACTATACAGTGACTGGATAAGACCACCATACAGTGACTGGATAACACCTCCATACAGTGACTGGCTAACACCGCCATACAAAGACTCGATAACACCTCCATACAGTGACTGGATAAGACCACCATACAGTGACTGGATAAGACCACCATACAGTGACTGGATAACACCTCTATACAGTGACTGGATAACATCATCATATAGTGACTGGATAACACCTCCATACAGTGACTGGATAACACCTCCATACAGTGACTGGATAAAACCTCCATACAGTGACTGGATAACACCACCATACAGTGACTGGATAACACCAGCATACAGTGACTGGATAACACCACCATACAGTGACTGGATAACACCTCCATACAGTGACTGGATAACACCTCCATACAATGACTGGATAACACCTCCATACAGTGACTGGATAACACCACCATACAGTGACTGGATAACACCACCATACAGTGACTGGATAACACCACCATACAGTGACTGGATAACACCTCCATACAGTGACTGGATAACACCACCATACAGTGACTGGATAACACCACCATACAGTGACTGGATAACACCTCCATACAGTGACTGGATAACAACACCATACAGTGACTGGATAACACCTCCATACAGTGACTGGATAACACCGCCATACAGTAACTGGATAACATCTCCATACAGTGACTAGATAACACCTCCATACAGTGACTGGATAAGACCACCTTACAGTGACTGGATAACACCTACATACACTGACTGGATAACACTTCCATACAGTGACCGGATAACACCTTCATACAGTGACTGGATAACACCTCCATACAGCGACTGGATAACACCACCATACAGTGACAGGATAACACCTCCATACAGTGACTGGATAGCACCGCCATACAAAGACTCGATAACACCTCCATACAGTGACTGGATAAGACCACCATACAGTGACTGGATAAAACCACCATACAGTGACTGGATAACACCACCATACAGTGACTGGATAACACCTCCATACAGTGACTGGATAACACCTCCATACAGTGACTGGATAACACCACCATACAGTGACTGGATAACACCACCATACAGTGACTGGATAACACCTCCATACAGTGACTGGATAACACCTCCATACAGCGACTGGATAACACCACCATACAGTGACTAGATAACTCCTTCATACAATGACTGGATAACACCTACATACAGTGACTGGATAACACCGCCATACAGTGACTAGATAACACCGCCATACATTGACTGGATATCACTGCCTTACAGTGATTGGATAACACTGCCATCCAGTGACTGGATAACATCGCCATACAGTGACTGGATAAAACTAGCATACAGTGACTGGATAACACCAGCATACGGTGACTGGATAACACCGCCATACAGTGACTGGATAACACCTCCATATAGTGACTGGATAACACCTCCATATAGTGACTGGATAACATCTCCATACAGTGACTAGATAACACCTCCATACAGTGACTGGATAAGACCACCATACAGTGACTGGATAAAACCACCATACAGTGACTAGATAACTCCTTCATACAATGACTGGATAACACCTACATACAGTGACTGGATAAAACCGCCATACAGTGACTGGATAACACTGCCATACAGTGATAAGATAACACTGCCATACAGTGACTGGATAACACTGCCATACAGTGACTGGATTAAACTACCATACAGTGACTTGATAACACCAGCATACGGTGACTGGATAACACTGCCATACAGTGACTGGATAACACCTCCATACAGTGACTAGATAACACCTCCATACAGCGACTGGATAAGACCACCATACAGTGACTGGATAGCACAGCCATACAAAGAGTGGATAACACCTCCATATAGTGACTGGATAAGACCACCATACAGTGACTGGATAACACCACCACACAGTGACCGGATAACACCTCCATACAGTGACTGAATAACACCACCATACAGTGACCGGATAACACCTCCATACAGTGGCTGGATAACACCGCCATACAGTGACTGGATAACATCTCCATACAGTGACTAGATAACACCTCCATACAGTGACTGGATAACACCTCCATACAGTGACTGGATTAGACCACCATACAGTGACTGGATAACACCACCATACAGTGACTGGATAAGACCACCATACAGTGACTGGATAACACCTCCATACAGTGACTGGATAACACCTCCATACAGTGACTGGATAACACCTCCATACAGTGACTGGATAACATCTCCATACAGTGACTAGATAACACCTCCATACAGCGACTGGATAAGACCACCATACAGTGACTGGATAAAACCACCATACAGTGACTGGATAACACCTCCATACAATGACTGGATAACACCACCATACAGAGACTGGATAACACCGCCATACAGTGACTGGATAACACTGTCATGCAGTTATTGGATAACACTGCCATACAGTGACTGGATAAAACTACCATACAGTGACTGGATAACACCGCCATACAGTGACTGGATAACACCTCCATACAGTGACTGGATAACACCTCCATACAGTGACTGGATAAGACCACCATACAGTGACTGGATAAAACCTCCATACAGTGACTGGATAACACTGCCATACAGGGATTGGATAACACCGCCATACAGTGACTGGATAACATCTCCATACAGTGACTGGATAATCAACCATACAGTGACTGGATAAGACCACCATACAGTGACTAGATAACACCACAATACAGTGACTGGATAACACCACCATACAGTGACTGGATAACACCTCCATACAGTGACTGGATAACACCTCCATACAGTGACTGGATAACATCACCATACAGTGACTGGATAACACCTCCATACAGTGATTGGATAACACCACAATACAGTGACTGGATAACACCACCATACAGTGACTGGATAACACCTCTATACAGCGACTGGTTAACACCTACATACAGTGACTGGATAACACCTCCATACAGTGACTGGATAACACCACCATACAGTGACTGGATAACACCTCCATACAGTGACTAGATAATGCCTCCATACAGTGACTGGATAACACCTCCATACAGTGACTGGATAACACCTCCATACAGTGACTGGATAACACCACCATACAGTGACTGGATAACACCACCATACAGTGACTGGATAACACCTCCATACAGTGACTTTATAACACCCCCATACAGTGACTGGATAAAACAACCATACAGTGACTGGATAACACCACCATACAGTGACCAGATAACACTACCATACAGTGACTGGATAACACTACCATACAGTGACTGGATAACACTACCATACAGTGACTGGATAACACCACCATACAGTGACTGGATAACACCACCATACAGTGACTGGATAATACCGCCATACAGTGACTGGATAACACCTCCATACAGAGAATGGATAACACCATCAAACAGTAACTAGATAACACATCTATACAGTGAAAGGATAAAACTACCATATAGTGAAAGGAGACAAAACTTTTCCACATTTCTGTCATGATAACTCTGCCCTCAGAGGAGCTAGCCGTGACACAGCTGCGTTGGCGACCTCTTGCTCCTCCTCTGCCTTGGCCTTGGCCTTCCACCTGTTCCACTGTGACATTTGGGAATGCTCTCAGGAGCGCGTCTACCAGCGTGCGCTTGTACTTGCGCATCTTCCTATCACGCTCCAGTGCAGGAAGTAAGGTGGGCACATTGTCTTTGTACCGGGGATCAAGCAGGGTGGCAACCCAGTAGTCCGCACACGTTAAAATGTGTGCAACTCTGCTGTCGTTGCGCAGGCACTGCAGCATGTAGTCGCTCATGTGTGCCAGGCTCCCCAGAGGTAAGGACAAGCTGTCCTCTGTGGGAGGCGTATCGTCATCGTCCTCCATATCCCCCCAGCCACGCACCAGTGATGGGCCTGAGCTGTGTCGGGTGCCACCCCGCTGTGAACCTGCTTCATCCTCATCCTCCTCCACCTCCTCCTCATCCTCCTCGTCCTCCAGTAGTGGGCCCTGGCTGGCCACATTTGTACCTGGCCTCTGCTGTTGCAAAATACCTCCCTCTGAGCCACTGCTAACAGAATGGCCTGAAAGTGCTAAAAATGACCCCTCATCCTCCTCCTCCTCCTTGGCCACCTCCTCTTCCATCATCGCCCTAAGCGTTTTCTCAAGGAGACATAGAAGTGGTATTGTAACGCTGATAATGGTGTCATCGCCACTGGCCATGTTGGTGGAGTACTCGAAACCGCGCAACAGGGCACACAGGTCTCGCATGGAGGCCCAATCATTGGTGGTAAAGTGGTGCTGTTCCGCAGTGCGACTGACGCGTGCGTGCTGCAGCTGAAACTCCACTATGGCCTGCTGCTGCTCGCACAGTCTATCCAGCATGTGCAAGGTGAAGTTCCACCTGGTGGGCACGTCGCATATGAGGCGGTGAGCGGGAAGGCCGAAGTTCCGCTGTAGCGCAGACAGACGAGCGGCGGCAGGATGTGAACGCCGGAAGCGCGCACAGACGGCCCGCACTTTGTGCAGCAGCTCTGACATGTCGGGGTAGTTGTGAATGAACTTCTGCACCACCAAATTCAGCACATGCGCCAGGCAAGGGATGTGCGTCAAATCGGCTAGTCCCAGAGCTGCAACGAGATTTCGCCCATTATCGCACACCACCAGGCCGGGCTTGAGGCCCACCGGCAGAAACCACTCGTCTGTTGTTCAATACCCCGCCACAACTCACGCGCCACAACTGCGCGGTGTGGGGCCTGTCCCCCAAACATATGAGTTTCAGAATGGCCTGCTGACGTTAACTCCGGGCTGTGCTGAAGTTGGTGGTGAAGGTGTGTGGCTGACTGGATGAGCTGGTGGAAGCAGAGGAGAAGGAAGCCGAATAGGAGGAGGAGGCTACAGAAGGCAAAGAATGATGCCCTGCGATCCTTGGCGGCGGAAGGATGTGCGCCAAGGAACTCTCCGCCTGCGGCCCAGCCGCCACTACATTTACCCAGTGTGCAGTTAGGGAGATATAGCGTCCCTGGCCGTGCTTACTGGTCCACGTATCTGTGGTTAGGTGGACCTTGCCACAGATGGCGTTGCGCAGTGAACACTTGATTTTATCGGATACTTGGTTGTGCAGGGAAGGCACGGCTGTCTTGGAGAAGTAGTGGCGTCTGAGAACAACATACTGTGGGACAGCCATGGACATCAGCTGTTTGAAGCTGTCTGTGTCCACCAGCCTGAATGACAGCATTTCTAAGGCCAGTAGTTTAGAAATGCTGGCATTCAGGCCCAGGGCTCGAGGGTGGCTAGGTGGGAATTTACCTTTTTTCTCCAAGGTTTGTGAGATGGAGAGCTGAACGCTGCCGTGTGACATGGTGGAGATGCTTGGTGATGCAGGTGGTGTTGTCGGTGGCACATCCTCTGTTTGGTGGGCGGCAGGTGCCAACACTCCTCCCCAGGCGGAGGAAGAGGCCGAGGCAGCAGCAGAAGAGGGAGCATGGGGAGCAAGAGTGAGTTCCTTGCTTTTAAGGTGTTTACTCCACTGCAGTTCATGCTTTGCATGTAGATGCCTGGTCATGCAGGTTGTGCTAAGGTTCAGAACGTTAATGCCTCGCTTCAGGCTCTGATGGCACAGCGTGCAAACCACTCGGGTCTTGTCGTCAGCACATTGCTTAAAGAAGTGCCATGCCAGGGAACTCCTTGAAGCTGCCTTTGGGGTGCTCGGTCCCTGGTGGCGGTGGCCAGTAGCATGTGAACTCTCTTGGAGGCGGCTGTTCTGCTTTTGCCCCTTGCTCCCTCTTTTGCTACGCTAGAGGCCTCGGTCTCACCACTGTCTCTTCCTCTGAACTATGAAATTCAGTGCCACGACCTTCGGTCCGTGTGGGGTCTAGGACCTCATCGTCCCCTGCATCGTCTTCCACACAGTCTTCCTCCCTGACCTCCTGTTCGGTCTGCACACTGCAGAAAGACACAGCAGTTGGCACTTGTGTTTCGTCATCATCAGAGACGTGCGGACTGCGATGAGATGGTATTCCCATGTACTCATCATCAGGAAACATCAGTGGTTGTGCATCAGTGCATTCTATGTCTTCCACCACTGGGGAAGGGCTAGGTGGATTCCCTTGGGAAACCCTGCCAGCAGAGTCTTCAAACAGCATAGGAGACTGCTGCATAACTTGAGGCTCAGACAGTTTCCCTGATATGCATGGGGGTGATGTGACAGACTGATGGGCTTGGTTTTCAGGTGCCACCTGTGCGCTTTCTGCAGAAGATTGGATGGGAGATAATGTTGTGAACATGCTGAATCCGCTGTCGGCCACCCAATTGACTAGTGCCTGTACCTGCTCAGGCCTCACCATCCTTAGAATGGCCCCGGGCCCCACCAAATATCGCTGTCAATTCTGGCGGGTTCTGGAACCTGAGGTAGTTGGTTCACTAGGACGTGTGGCTGTGGCAGAATGGCCACGTCCTCTCCCAGCACAAGAGGGTCCACTAACACCACCACGACCGTGTCCGCGTCCCTTACTAGATGTTTTACTCATTGTTACCGTTCACCAAGCACCACAATAAGAAAAAAAATATTTGGCCCAATGTATTGATTTCAAATTGAGGTCATTTTTTACAGGCACCTAACACTATCTGCCTATTTGTTTATGTAGCGTATTACACTAATCCAGGCACAGCAGTAACCACTGATTTAGGGGAATATCTCTTTTACGGCTAGTATTTAGGCCCTGGATGAAAGGTATCCTTTTATGGACAGATTTACAATTGGCCTGCAACAGCTCAAACACCAGATTCAGGGTATTGCTATTTTGGCAATTGAATTTAACCCCAGAACAAAATATGTGTTTTGGCGGACACTATTATACTTTGCCAGCCACAGCTGAAACCACTAATTTATGGTATTGCTATTTTGGCAATTGAATTTCACCCCAGAACAAAATATATGTTTTTGCGGACACTATGGGCCAGATTTATCATTAGCTAAAGTCACTTTAATGGAGTGAAAAAGTCGCAAAAAAATGCGCAATCGGTAAAATTGCGCATTTTTTTGCGACTTTTTCAAGCTCTGCACTAAGCTCTCCAGTTTTGTGAAAGTGGGCGTGTTGTCTTATGTAAATGAATCTCTAGACAGATTTACTATTGCAACCATTTAAAAAGTCGCAAAAAAGTCGCAAAAAAATGCGCAATTTCACTCCAGGGGGGACCATGCTTATTTTATGCGACTTTTTAATATAACATGCGACTTTTTTGTAAAGACGTGCGACTTTTGTAAAGCCGCTTACTGAAGGATGAACTGCTACCGTCAATCCACATTTATCACAGTATTAAAGCACCATTAATAAATCTGACTGAGCCAAAAGTGACTTTGGACTTATGTGAAATTGGAGTAAGATGGAAGTGTAATGATAAATCTGGCCCTATGAATCTTGGCCTGCAACAGCTGGGACACCAGATTCAGGGTATTGCTATTTTGGCAATTGAATTTCACCCCAGAACAAAATATATGTTTTGGCGGACACTATTATACTTTGCCAGCCACAGCTGAAACCACTGATTTATGGTATTGCTATTTTGGCAATTGAATTTCACCACATAAAATAATATATCCTTTGCCAGACAGCAGACAGTATTATACTTGGCTAGCCAAAGCTGGAACACCAGATTTAGGGGATTGGTATTTGGGCAATTGTATTTTTCCCCTTAATAAAATATAGAAATTGCTATCCTGAGTTTCTAGGGGTGACAATTAGCACAGCCAAGCCCCTGATGTAGGATATAGCAAAAAAAAAAAAACTAGTATTGATGGATTGATGGACTTGGTGGCAGCTTGTTCTGGTGCACCACAAGTCACAAAATGGCCGCCAATCACCCCAGAAAATAAGTGACAGAAAAACGTTCTGTGCAGCCTAAAAACCAGTGAGCAAGTAACTAGCAGAAGTTCAATCATTCACAGCTGTAGATCGATCAGTTCATTAGGTGCTGTTGCTGACTTTTCCCTGCCTAATCTCGCCCTCACAGAAGCTGCGTCCTCTCCCTACACTAATCAGAGCAGTGTGACATGCGGCGCTACGTGACTCCAGCTTAAATAGAGGCTGGGTCACATGCTGCACTTGGCTAATCACAGCCATGCCATTAGTAGGCATGGCTGTGATGGGCTCTTAGGGCAAGAAGTAAAACGCTAGCTGATTGGCTGCTGTGCAGCCCTTCAGAAAGCGGGAAGTAATCGACGAACAAAGAACCCGAACCCAAACTTTTTTGAATATGTCCGGTTTCGGGTCCGTGTCCCGGACACCCCAAAATTCGGTACGAACTCGAACTATGCTCGAACTGTTCGCTCAACACTAGGCAGGACTAATTATCCTGGCCCAGTCATCTTAGTGGCTTTGGGTGTGGGCTGGCTCCACCACTAGCTCTAGAGTGTTCTGGTATGTTTTAGCTGGGATATGGCAAGGGAGAGGAAGCAAAAACCCTGCTTAGTGTCAATGAAGCATCTGTCATTACATAAGGAAGAATACATAGAGCATGCCATTCTGGCTAGCAAGCCCATGAGCCAGTTCTTTCTAGATTCGTCCTCCCCACAAAGATCATTGGGTGTCCTGATTGGTGTCATTGTCACCACCATCCTTCTGAATCCTTCAACTCCAGTAGCAGATTCTCATCCTCTTCCTGCATGGCACTTTATAACTGTGGGTCTCCAACAGCTATATGGTGGGCAGCAAGTGCATTAGCTGTTCTTCTTATGCCCTCATTCCCTGCTGCATGAGCGTAAGCGTCTGCTCTAAGACATGTATGAGTCTTGACAGTGTTTATGCTGCACTTGTCACTACCGTCAAATTTTGTGACCTCTGATGGGTTTCATCACTGCCTCTCTCAGATAAAGTACCACTGCCTGACCACGAGGCAACACATGTTCCCTGCTAAGGCAATCTGCAAAATTATTCGAAAAAAAAAAAAAAATCTATTTGATCCGAATTTATTAGTGATTAATAGAGATGAGTGAATTGAAGTTGACGAAGTAGAATTCGATCCGAATTCCAGGAATTATTAGTTTTGCACCGAATCCGAGTTTCCTAAAATGGCTGCTGCATGTGTGCTACACCTTTTTTACACCTTGCTGCACTGAATGGGGATCCAAATTGCCATTATACAGTTCTGTAATTCAAGCAAACCGTTCTTATTATTGGGGTGCAAGTGCTGTTTGATACAGGCATTAACAGGGTTTATTACAAGGAAATATTTCTACATTATGTCCTATTTGCCGTTGTGCAATTATATATTATAAATCCCTTTTTGCCATGTTTTAGTGGCAAAAGAAAAGTATATTTGCCACTTTTGGGGTGCTTTAATTTCCTTTTCATTTATTTCATCTAACAGTATGTCAGACAGAGAAGTGCCAAGTCTTGCACAGGGGAAAGGCAGAGGCCTAAATGTTTCTGGTGCAGGCACAGGTCGCAGCAGATTAACGGGCCATGGCAGTAGAGGTCACTTCGAGAGGCCTGAGCTCCCAGTTTCAGCTAGCGGTCATGTCTTGACCAGCAACCCAGCTGTTTTTGATTGGTTTACTCGATCTTCGACTTTGTCGCAAGTGACAGCAGCAGCAGCCTGAGTCTAGAGTCACCGATGAGCAGCTTTCTTCACTCGCATAGTGAAGAAACTACTCACCAGCAGCTAGACATAGAGCAGAACCTGAACCAGCAGGTGGTGGCATACTTGGAGTGCACCCTGCCAGCCGTCATTGAAGATCTGCTGGACTACTGGGCAGCCAACCTGGATCTGTGGCCGCAAGTGGCCGAGTTTGCTCTGGAAAAGCTGTCCTGTCCTGCCAGTAGTGTGGCATCAGAGCGGGTGTTTAGTGTGACGGGGGCCATAGTTACCCCAAGGAGAACTCACATGTCCACCCAAAATGTGGAGAGACTGACCTTTGTCCAGATGAATCAGGCGTGGATCAACAAGGATTTCTACCCACCAATGTCTGATGCATCAGACTAGACCATCCATGGTGCCACACCAACACTTTGACAAAAGAGACCGGTTTCTTCTGGCTACCTGCCTCAGCTACTATTCTGATGCTGCCACCTGCCTGATGCCACACATCTGATGCCAAGTGCTCCTTCTTTCACCCACCATTGTCAGCAGGTACTGTCAGTACCACTCACCTCCCTACTCTGTTACTGGGTCACTCTGTGGCCTACTGGTGCTTCCTCCAGCTCCACACTCACAAAAAAATGTAATGAAGGAAGCTCTTCACACATTTTTGATCAAAAGTATGTCAGGCCCAAGTACCACGTCACGGCGGCTTCCGCACAAGGGTCCCTAGGATTACAGATACTGCCTCTTATAGACTTACCAGTGTCCTTTTATTCAGGGCAGCTAAATTACTTTTGTGCTGAGAAGTCCCAGGTACTTGGGCGTTGCTCAGTCCAAAGAGGCGTCACCCTCAATACATACTATAAGACAGAGTTCAGACTAAGCAGATATGCATCTACACTCACAAGTGCATAACAATAAGGCAAATAAAGTTGGTTTAAAGATGGCTGCACAATAGATCATAAACTAATAGAAAAAAATTCGAAAAGGGGCTCATTCCAAAAATGCACCTGAGACTTCTCAGCACAAAAGTAATTTAGCTGGTTCATGCAGTGCCCTGAATAAAAGGAGACTGGTAAGTCTATAAGAGGCAGTATCTGTAATGTTAGGGACCCTTGTGTGGAAGCCACCGTGAACTGGTACTTGGGCCCGACATACTTTTGATCAAAAATGTGCGCTAAGAGCTTCCTTCATTCCATTTTTTTTGGAATGAGCCCCTTTTCTTATTTTTTTCTATTAGTTTATGATGTATTGTGCAGCCATCTTTTAACCAACTTCTCATGCTGTTCCCACTCTCCCCACTTCATGACTGGGCCACTATTTTGCCTTTCGGCCTGGCTGACATCCTCATTTATGTGACACTTCTTCTGATCTGTCAGAAGGAAGGAAAAATGAGACACGCAATGGATCCTGTCTGTGTAGCAGCTCTAAGGCCTATATGATCTCATCCAAATTGGCTTATGATTTGGTAGCCAAAAGCAGGAGTGGGTACAAAACACAGAAGACATGCAAATATTCCATTCACGTGTCATCTCTGTTTTAGATCGACTCCAGTTTTTTTTTGCATTAGCAATACTGATAGATTACTGACCAAATACTGACCGAGTGGAGGACGATGCTCCACAGACAGGATCCCTTTTAGGGGGTTATTGTTCTGATAGATCAGAAGAAAGACAAAATAATCAGTTACGTCAACAATAACTTACTGCTGACACCCTCTCCACTCTGTCAGGGGGCTCTACTTGTTTAAGGGTTTAATAGAACAGGTTTTGTAGACATCTATGTGGAATGACCTGACGACGGTGTAAATGGAGTGCACTTCTTCTTGACGCTAACATCGACCTGCAAGGCTGAGTTCATACTTGAGTTATTTAGTCAGTTTTGGCCCTGTCATTGCCCAAATAAGTGAAGTGTGCAATGATTCTAAGAGCGACGCCTGTCATCTGCATGTCATACTAACTCACAGTATTATTTTCCTACCACAGCAGACTCCCTATGCGTGTTACTGCAAGGCACAGTGTTCTACACTACTATATAGGCTCTCTAAAGCCTGGAAATAGCAGTTTTTAACGCGATTCACCGGTGATCTGCTGCCAGTGTTTCCTTTCAGCCCTGACCATGGCATCCTTTCTGCTTGTTTCCAGCATTTCCATAAGGGCTGGAGCTTGTCACTTCCTGTGTTCTATGGGTTGGATCATGTGAGCTCGCCAACCAATCCTAGCCCTCCTGCACATATATAAGTGGCTCAGCCCCCTTCCCAGAAGCCTCAGTGTCAAGATCCTTGTGACCTGCTAAGGTTCCTGAAATTCGCTTGTGTTCCTGACTTGTACATGTGTTCCTGGACTCTTCTACTTGTTTGATCCCTGCCTTCTTGCCTTGACTCTCCCGTTGCCGACATGGATTGCATGACCTGTACCTGTGCCACCTGCCCTGGCCTATTGCCTGGCTGACTTTGCCTCTGCCTCATCCTTCAGTCCTGCACTGTTGCTCCTGGTAATGACTCTGACAATGTCTGTACCTCTGGTAACTTTCTCAGGTACCTCCTGGTCCGCCTGGACCAGCTGCCTTGTGTGCCTATCCTCCTCAAGAGGTAGCGACCTGGTGTACCCCTCGGTAAAGTCTATCCCCACCATCAGGGGTACTGTGAAGATCAAGGGGTTCACTTAGACAACACCCTTAGAGGAGGTAGGACACATGGCACAGTGGGTTCACACCAGCTGGTTCATGACATGTACAGCCTGGGTAATAGGAGGGATTCTATTACACCTTGCTGCACTAATTGGGGATCCAAATTGGTCTTATTCTGCTGATTTTAGATTGTTTGCAATATATGATATATCAGTAATTTCAGCACACTTTGCTTCTTATTGGGGTGCAAGTTCTGTGTGATACAGCCATTTACGGGCTGTATTAATAAGATAGATACATGTCCTACTAGCCGTTCTGCTTTGTTTTTACATTGTTTTCCTTTATTTATTTATTTATTTATTTATTTTTCTTTTTTTGGGGGGGGGGTTATTATTAGGAAAAAAAAGGAGAAATATTTGTCATAATTGCCATTCAGCCGTGGTGAAGTTACATTGTACTACAGCCAGTTATGTGGTGTAATAATAGTAAAGATACTTACATCCCATTAGCAGTTCTGCAGAGAATTGTGATACATTTTTTTTTTAGGGTGTAGTTATAGGAAAAAGAATACGTCTTAATTAACCTTCTGCGGTGAATTGGAGTTTATTAATCAGAAATATATATATATATATATAATATATGTATTAAGGCTGACTGGTCAGCCTGCATTTGTGGGAGGGGCGGAGGCTCTTCTTAAACAAGCCACTGCCTCACTCCTGGGCGTGTGTTCTTCAGGTGCACAGGTGCTGCTGGGTGTCATTAGTGAACTAGCTTCTCTGGTGGCAGGATCTCTTTCTTTGCAGCATGGAGCCAGAACGGAGGTTTTGTTTTCTCTGCTATCGTAGCAATGCACGCGGGGTAATACGTAAGTAAGTTGGGCCGTGGCCATCCCTCCTGGCCGGTCAGAACCCGACTTTCCTAGCGAACGGGAGGCTTCGCCTCAGAATCTTCTGCCTCAGGTTTGTTTGGTTGGGGCTAAAGAATTTCTATTTCTTTTTCAACCTCGTTTGTTTGATAATAAGAATTAGTTCCGGTATATCTTGCAAATTTACGTCGCTTGTTTGTCGCATTGAAAATTACTTCAGTTTATACGCAGTTAGGGAACAGTCACCGGGCTGCATGTGACGTCATGATTGAACATCAGACTCAGCTGTTGTTTGACCTATCGCTGTGGCTGTTCCTTGCCATGTGACTCCCCCTCTCCCAGCCACCACCATCTTTAGACTTCATGTTTTTTCCCTGCTTTATGTACTAGAACCCTGATGCACTTTATGCTCTGCTCTTATTCTGAGCGGCAGTTCCACGTTCGTCTCTACTTCTGTCTTATACCTGCTTGCACCTCGCTTTATACGCCTCACACCCTCAGATGTATCCGCACGTCTTTTATTGTCCATCACTTTCACGCTGCTCGTTCTAGACGGCCTTTACATTTTGCTTTACACATGTTTTACTCTCTGCTCACCGGAGCTGTGTCCACATGTCTGCTATTTTCATCATGCTTCATACTTCAATCACATTCGAGTTGCATTCACCCGTTGGCTGTTCACACTTGGCTGTTGCATCATGTTGTTGTGTGTGGTTAGAGCTGCGTTTATGCGTCGGCTAGTATACCATGTTGCTCTGCTCACAGTCAGAGCTGCGTTCACATGTCTGCTGTTACAACAGGTCATTCGAGGCTTGTTTTCAGAGGTGCATTCACGTTCGCTGTCACATCATGTTCATGCTCCACTCACATTTAGAGCTGCTGTTATACCTATTTTCGTTCTCGGCTCACTCACAAAGGAGCCTTCACACTTACGCAGTCAAATTCACGACCAGGGCTGCGTCCATACGTCTATTGGCATATCATGTTTGCTCTACTCACACCCAGAGCTGCGTTCACACGTCCATTGTTACTACGGTTCTTTCCAGGCCCATTTCTAGAGCTGCGTTCATGTCACTTTCACAGCATGTGTCACGCCCCATTCACAACCAGAGCTGCCGTTATACCAATCGTTTGCTCTGCCTATACCCAGAGTTGTGTTAACACTTCTACTGCTACAACAGGTTTTATACCCCACTCGCCAGAGCTGCTTTCCCCTGCTCCTTCCAGTATAACTCTCATCCTGTGACCTCCACAGGATCAGCACACTCTTTTCCTGAAATCCTCTGTGCTGCTGGGACCCTGCTCCTTCCACTATGTAACTCTCATCCTGTGACCTCCACAGGATCAGCACACTCCCTCTGAAATCCTCTGTGCTGCTGGGACCCTGCTCCCTCCACTATGTAACTCTCACCCTGTGAACTCCACAGGATCAGCACACTGCTCTCCTGAAATCCTCTGTGCTGCTTGGGGTACCTGACTTTGTAGTTCTCTATGTATGTAACCTAACACAAGGTCATCAGAAATCCTCTGTGTTTCTGGGCTGGTGATGTCACTATTATAATGTAATGGTCAGTCTGTTCTCCTGAAATACTCTGTGCTGCAGCAGCTATCGTATTTTACGTGTGATCACAGGAGATCTGACACGTCCTTGAGGCAGGAAATATATTGATTGAACCTCCCACTCAAAACTGCATCCTCATGTTACTTGCTACACTCAGTAGTCTTAATGGGGCACTCCGCACCCACTGCTTAGTACTCTCCCGGTAAACATGGCTGCTTTCTTTTCAGGCGTACGTTTTTCCTCGGTGGTGTGAAAAAAAATAATAATTTTTTCTTTTAAATCCTGATTCGTGTTCACTCAGATTGGTCTCCTTTACTCCTGGTTTGCATTCACTCAGATTGGTCTCCTGCCTAGTTCAACAAAACAGCTTCTCAGCGGAGGCCAGTGGGCCTACCATGTTTTACAAGTTGTTCTTTTGTTTGTTGGGAAGGTACTGTACCTTCCCTATGACTTCAGGGGTCCGACGACTGCTTCGGCCCCATGGCTTCGGGGTCCGACGACTGCTACGGCCCTATGGCTTCGGAGTCCGACAACTGCTTCGCCCTATGGCTTCGGGGTCTGACGACTGCTACGGCCCCATGGCTTCGGGGTCTGACGACTGCTTCGGCCCTATGGCTTCGGGGTCCGACGACTGCTACGGCCCTATGGCTTCGGGGTCCGACAACTGCTTCGGCCCTATGGCTTCGGGGTCTGACGACTGCTACGGCCCTATGGCTTCGGGGTCCGACGACTGCTTCGGCCCTATGGCTTCGGGGTCCGACGACTGCTACGGCCCTATGGCTTCGGGGTCCGACGACTGCTTCGGCCCTATGGCTTCGGGGTCCGACGACTGCTACGGCCCTATGGCTTCGGGGTCCGACTACTGCTTCGGCCCTATGGCTTCGGGGTCTGACGACTGCTTCGGCCCTATGGCTTCGGGGTCCGACGACTGCTACGGCCCTATGGCTTCGGGGTCCGACGACTGCTTCGGCCCCATGGCTTCGGGGTCCGACGACTGCTTCGGCCCCATGGCTTCGGGGTCCGACGACTGCTACGGCCCCATGGCTTCGGGGTCTGACGACTGCTTCGGCCCTATGGCTTCGGGGTCCGACGACTGCTTCGGCCCTATGGCTTCGGGGTCTGACGACTGCTACGGCCCTATGGCTTCGGGGTCTGACGACTGCTTCGGTCCCATGGCTTCGGGGTCCGACGACTGCTTCGACCCCATGGCTGCGGGGTCCGATTACCTGTTTTCAGTCCTGCCTGGTTGGTTGTCCATCCATGGTTCCAGGCTGATTGGGCCCAAATGTCTCACATTCATATCTGCTTCCCTGATCACCTGCATACGGCCCATGTTTTAAACTAAAGTCTGTCACCTGCGGGTTCAGTCAGGTTCACTTGTTACTCAACTAAGTTTCCTGCTCCTTACGTTCTTTAGGTGTTACACCTTATTAATGTCCAGTGTCTGCCATGCTCCAGGATCACACTTCAATTACTGGAGCTCAAATCTTTAGGGTCACCTGCCATGTCGGTCAGGTCACTTTTTCAACCATATTCGCCTGCCACGGTATTCGGGCCACGTAGGTTAATGGTAGACTCAGATACCAGGTCGGTTTTCCTGGTTCAGGATTAAACCATCCTCAGGGGTTCACAGAAGAATGCAGGGGCCATGGCAAGCAGATAGTTGATGTCTGGGGAACTATTCAAAGATTCCCTTCCTACTTTCATGGTTTCTTTTGCCCCTCACTTCTTGCATAGTCTAGGCAGGCAGGTTTCTCTTTCGGTTCCACAATCTCCGGAGGCCAGGGCAATTGTCAGTACTAGAACCACAGGTCACCAGGTTCAGTTAATATCTCATGCTCCTTTCCACAGCGCATTCCCATTCCTTCATTCCGCCTCGGGCACTATCTGCAACATCGAGCATCATGTCTACGGTTTCGTCATTTGCAAGCTGTGATGTACGTCTTCTTATGGTTTTGCCGCATACTTCCTGAATGTGCGGTCAAGATTGCCGATGCCTTACAGTTGGTCACGGATTTGTTTGCACTTTCATTGTTTCTTTATAACTCTACTTGGCTTGGCTTTTGCCCCCTTTTAGGCCTACCCACGGCTATGGCTAAGGGCACAATTCAAGCCATTAAGTTAGGTTTAGCTAGCGCACGGCTAGCCGGGTTAGGTTGTTCTTGATGTTTATCTCCCTAGGGTTCATCAAGCATCGTTGGCCGTAGCCATGACCACAAGTATTAAGGCTGACTGGTCAGCCTGCATTTGTGGGAGGGGCGGAGGCTCTTCTTAAACAAGCCACTGCCTCACTCCTGGGCGTGTGTTCTTCAGGTGCCCCACCCTCCTCCCTTCTCTTTTCATTTCCACAGGGTATGCCCCCTTTTAGGCCTACCCACGGCTATGGCTAAGGGCACAATTCAAGCCATTAAGTTAGGTTTAGCTAGCGCACGGCTAGCCGGGTTAGGTTGTTCTTGATGTTTATCTCCCTAGGGTTCATCAAGCATCGTTGGCCGTAGCCATGACCACAAATGTCACTATGATCACTGAGAATGAGGAGAAATCTGCCTTTAATGGGGGTATAATCAGACTTAGCGCCTAGGACAACAGATCCCTGAGTGTGTTCACCGCTGTCACCTCCCAGGTTTATCTGCAACTAGAGAAAAAAATGCCGCGAGAAGAGAGAATTATTGAGGCTGATCAGTGATGTGTCCTCCACTGTGAGGGACGGGAGATGCATCCAGCCGGCCTCACATCACTTAATCCACTTTGATGCACTCCCAGCTACAATATTTCACACAGCATTTCTGTTTTCCTGTACAATCACCGTCCACTTTACATGTTCCAGGTTGTATTGGACCCTCGCACATGGTCAAGGGTGGTGGGCATGTTTTTTGTTTCACTGGAAAAAAAATGGTCATTGAATTATATTTCCAGATGTAACTATAGACAGACAAGTCACTAATTAATGACATTACACCTGAGTGACTGCAAAATTGGCATCTATGATATTGGCAGAATAGTGATTGCAGCTCTGGAGTATAATACAGGATGTAACTCTGGATCAGTACAGGATAAGTAACGTATGTACACAGTGACTGCACCAGCAGAATAGTAAGTGCAGCTCTGGAGTATAATACAGGATGTAACTCAGGGTCAGTACAGGATAAGTAATAGTAATGTATGTACACAGTGACTGCACCAGCAGAATAGTGAGTGCAGCTCTGCAGTATAATACAGTATGTAACTCGGGGTCAGTACAGGATAAGTAATGTATGTTCACAGTGACTGCACCAGCAGAATAGTGAGTGCAGCTCTGCAGTATAATACAGTATGTAACTCAGGGTCAGTACAGGATAAGTAATGTAATGTATGTACACAGTGACTGCACCAACAGAATAGTGAGTGCAGCTCTGGAGTATAATACAGGATGTAACTCAGGATCAGTACAGGATAAGTAATGTATGTACACAGTGACCCCACCAGCAGAATAGTGAGTGCAGCTCTGGAGTATAATACAGGATGTAACTCAGGATCAGTACAGGATAAGTAATGTATGTACACAGTGACTGCACAAGCAGAATAGTGAGTGCAGCTCTGGAGTATAATACAGGATGTAACTTAGGATCAGTACAGGATAAGTAATGTATGTACACAGTGACTGCACCAGCAGAATAGTGAGTGCAGCTCTGGAGTATCATGCAGGATGTAACTCAGGATCAGTACAGGATAAGTAATGTAATGTATGTACACAATGACTGCACCAGAAGAATAGTGAGTGCAGCTCTGGAGTATAATACAGGATGTAACTCAGGATCAGTACAGGATAAGTAATGTATGTACACAGTGACTGCACCAGCAGAATAGTGAGTGCAGCTCTGGAGTATAATACAGGATGTAACTCAGGATCAGTACAGGATAAGTAATGTATGTACACAGTGACTGCACCAGCAGAATAGTGAGTGCAGCTCTGGAGTATAATACAGGATGTAACTCAGGATCAGTACAGGATAAGTAATGTAATGTATGTACACAGTGACCCCACCAGCAGAATTGTGAGTGCAGCTCTGGAGTATAATGCAGGATACTACAAGAAAATTCAGACTAGCACATTCATTGCAGATGCATATCCATAAAGCTAACATGCAGGAAGCAAATAAAAAAAGGTATGGCAGCACAACATTTCTCATACAAACAATACAACTAAGAAATAAGGAACATTCTAACTTAAAGTGTTAATGTATCTACTATAAATGAAAAAAAAAATAGAAACTCTTTGCCCACATTTTTGTGGGCAAACGTGTGTCAGGACTCGGGCCCATCTACCATTGCTTCTATGTTCTGCATTTGTAGTAGTCAGTTTTATTGTTTGTATGTGAAATGTTGCACTGCCATACCCTTTTTTGTATAATACAGGATGTAGGTCTGGATTAGTACAGGTTACATTATATATGCAATTACTGTGGAAGTACGGTACGTAATGGCAATAGAAATATTGCTACTAGAGGAGCACATAGAACCTGTGGCGCTATCATTCGATGACACATGAAGTGCTCACAGGTCCACAATTTGGAACATTAATGTACTCATTTATTTAGTCCTTAAAGATTCAGTTAAAGGGTTTCTGTCACCACTTTTTTCACTATTAAACAGGCTGACATTATGCATGTGCAAATGTCACCTGAATTTAACCCTGTTATTTATTTTTTCCAGTGTGCCCCCATTTTTGTGTAATTTCAACTTTTATTATATGCTAATTAGCGTCTAGGAGAGGGGGCGCTGCACCTGCTCCTAGAGGCTCATTTCGCCTACCTCATTTTATGCCCTTCTCCTCGTAATTGACAGGGCCAGGCCTGCGTTGGTCTCCTCCAGGTGGTCCTGTCTGCTGAGGAAATATCGCGCAGCCGGTGAGCGTCTTTCACTCACTGAGCGTGCGCCAAATTCTAAAAAGGACGGCGCAAGATTTCCTCGACAGACAGGGCCGGCAGGAGCATATCAATGCTGGCCTGGCCCTGTCAATAAAGAGGAGAAGGGTGTGAAATGAGATGGGTAAAATTAGCCTCTAGGAGCAGGTGCAACGCCCCCGCTGCTCCTAGAGGCTAATTAGCAAATAATAAAATTTGAAATTACACAAAAACGGGGGCACAATGGAAAAAATTAATAACAGGGTTAAATTCAGGTGACATTTGCACATACATAATGTCAGCCTGTCTAATAGTAAAAAATGTGGGGACAGAAACCCTTTAAAGTCCTAGTAATTTTTGGACTGCCTGCCGCCAGTGACACTGAAAATATTTCTGAGTTGTTTTTGTGAAAGCAGATTTTGGCAGATCAGGTGGAGCTGGCCAGTTACCCACAGCACTGTCAGAGTCCTACACCAGGTGCCAAATCCTGTCTTATAATCTGCTCCATCTACAGTACTTGTTGAGTTTGTTTCTATTGAACTCACGCTTTTCAGGCTTCATGCATTTTTGATTGCATCCCTCCCAGCAGCACTTCAGGTTCCCCTGACAGTCATTGTCCCATTTGCATTCTCCAGGAGGAACTTGACCCAAACACTCTTGTAATGTAGTTGGTGGGCATATTCCTGGTTTCCCTGTAATTAAAGATTTTGATGTTTCAAAACTTTTCATGCAGTTACTTACCTCTTAACAACCAGGTTTAAAAAGTGTTTTAATGTGAATTTAAAGGTTTTGAGAATAAATAAACATACACAGGCTAAGTGAATACATATAGTATATTTACTTAATGTGCTAAAAAAATGAAACAGACAAATCACATACAAAGTAGTAAATGTAAATAATAGTCACTGGTCTGCAATACAATGGTGGTGTGGGGACGGGACGGGGGGGATTTTGGGGCTTCTGGCCAGCCCATATTGTGATACAAGAGAGAGGTAGTACCTACAACATCCTACCAGGATGATATTATAACTTTCATCCCCTCCTCCTTAGGATATACAGAGTGCAGTACATATGTTTGTGAGTTAAACAATAGAGGGGGTGGGGACGGGTTCTGTATGTTGTTATCTAACTATTCCTCACTCACTAAATTACAAGGAATATCGAAGATACTCTATTAATTAGAGGTACTTAAGTATGTAAAATACCTCTACAACACAGTGAGAAATATCAGCTATCTGCATGCTGTTCAGATTGCCCCATCTTCTACCGGTTTTATTCTTGGTGGAAAGAGTTTCCTTCTACGTACAGAATTGTCTCCTCTAGAAGTATCAGAGGTATAACAATAAAATCTCAATAACATGCTGTTTGCATTTAACACAGTAGATGTCCATAGCTCTGTCCTTGTGGACTCCTAACAAACTTTAACCCATCACGCTACAATGAAGGGGTTGATTGATTATAATTCACTGACTTTCTCTTAGCTTAAATTGTACATACTGTAGACTGAACACTGAGTAGGGCAGTTCTGAGTAATAACACATTCTGTATATGGAGGGGAATAATAAGACCTTCTGAAAGCTGGTGTTGATTATTTGTGCCCCACTTTGGTCTTTCTAACTGGATTTAAAGTCATTGGCATATTGGCAGATGTCCACCACCAGGACAGTGACATCTACACATTTACATGTACTCTCACTCTGTTCTGTCTTCACACATCTAACCTTTAATAGGTCATCATCCCAGTCTCCTTTACTTAGAAGTAATGTAGGAATCAAGGAATATCAACATGTTTGAAAACAAGTTCAGAAACATTCACCATGAAGTAGAACAGGTTGTCTATCTGTGAAGGACCCAACATGCAAGTGCTTTACAAGGACTAGGACAAGGAGTATTGACTTTGATACTTCAACTTCAACCACATTTTCTCTGTAGCACTGGTGTAAAACTGAACATCTGGGATGGGTGGATTGGCAATAGACCTTACAGGGAAATTTCCTGGTGGGCCAATGCCCAGGGGGCCACCTGAGCCGTCCTCATGGCCGGCCAGTGGAAGTTTTTGGGGATGTGTTTTGTGCTGCTGGCAGTATTTTATAATGTACTGTGGTATTTGGCTCTGTTGAGGTGGTATTATGTGCCACAATATAGTATTACTGGCCCTGCCTTCCATCAATTTGGACCCGACTACAAAACTTGGCCACTTTTAGTATTTTTTCCAGGGCCGCTTTAAGTTCACAGTCCGCCCCTGCTTCTAACAAAAAAGTATTGTCCAAAGCAAATAGCCCCTTAAGTGGACAGTATTCATAATGAATAAAAGGGGTTATCAATGAGGAACAATTAATTGGATAGGACTCTGAGTGAAAGTAAAAAGGAGTCGTGTCCTCTCATTCTGACACTTACCTGACTCCCGCTGGTTTCTGCTTCCTAGTCTGGTCTCAATACCCAAGAAATGTCTGGTGGGACCTGCTTAAATACTGAGGTAATTCACCATTGTTAGAAGCTATTGGATGAGCAGGCATCTCAAGGCATTTTTCAGCATAGTGACATCAGACCAGAAAGAAGAGGTCTGTGTAAACTTGAGAAATCTCAAAACAGGAGGGTCGGGGACAAGTGATACTGAGCCCCCTTTCCCCCAGACAACCTCTTGAATCTTTATTTATACTATCCATCAAAAGGGGTTGCAATGCTTTGGACAATATATGTTTTGTTGGAAGCGTCACAAGAAAATAACTTTAAAGGGATCCTGCCCTCATCTTTATGCTGCCCATACCAACGGCAGCATAAAGTAGAGACAGGTGACTTTAATTTCAGCTGAACCAACATCACAATCATTGCAGACTGGGCCTGTAAAAGAGTCACGGCCACCTGAGAAGAGTCCTGGTTATTCATGAATTGTTGCTCTCCCTGCCCATCTGCGGATGACTGACAGGCTTATACCTAGTTTTCTCCCCTTCTCTCTAGGAGAGAACTGCCAATCATCAGCAGATGGGTGAGAGTGCAGGAGATTATAATAACCATAACTCTGCTCAAGTAGATTTAACTCTTTTCAAGGCCTGGGTTTCAATGATTATGATGCTGGTTCTCAGCAAGCACTAACTTTTATAAAGCCCATGAGTGACACACCGCTGAAATCAGTATTTCTGTCACTATTTTATGCTGCCCTCAGTGAGGTCACCATAAAGTTCATGACAGGTTCCCTTTAACACTTGTTTTGTATTAATGATTGTCATGTCTATGGCAAAAACATGCTCTACTGGTCAGACTGGTCAGAGACATGGCAAATGTTTCTCAGTACTAAGAAAGCAATTCTGATCTAGATATAAGTAGTGATGAGCGGCAGGTGCCATATTCGATTTCAACGAAATTCGCGAATATTCGAAAGAATATTAGTTTCATATTCGTCGAAATCGAATATTCGTCATTATTCTAGTTATCGCGATTAATATGCGATTTAAATAATCGCGTATTGCGATTTTAACTTAAGGCTACTTTCCTATTGGTTTCATATCTAGAATTATAGCGAAGATGACGGATATGACGAATGTATTCGTCATATTCCTCAAAACGAAGATAACGAAGTATTCTCCATCTTCGTTTTAGCAACCTATTCGTCAACTTCGCTAATTCTAGCAATCAAATAGGAAGGTTGACTATAGAGACAACTGTGTTTAATTCGCTATGCGATTATTTATATATATATTTTTAATAAATAGAATAATTATAATAATTATATCAAGTAATATAATTATTCTATTAAAAAAAAAAAAAACATAGCGAATTTAACACAGCTGTCTCTATAGTCAACCTTCCTATTTGATTGCTAGAATTAGCGAAATTGACGAATAGGTAGCTAAAACGAAGATGTAGAATACTTCGTTATCTTCGTTTTGAGGAATATGACGAATACATTCGTCATATTCGCTATTCGCTAATTCTACCAAGCCAACCATAAACTTCCTTGCTCATGGAGTGTCCCCATCACCATGGGAACGTCTCCATATACTAAAATGTACTGTCGGATTTGAGGAATTACATTGAAATCGCAATGCGATTAATTCAAGTTATATTAATCGCATTGCGATTTCAACTTAGAGCTGGGTTTATAATGGGTCAGCTTGCTAGAATGAACGAAGTTAACGAATATGGAATATAGCAGCACTGCTAAGTTGAATTCGCAATGCGATTAATTTAACTTGAAGTAATCGCATTGCGATTTCTACTTAGCACTGCTAGTGCTATATTCCATATTCGTTAATTCTAGCCTAATATGTAAGATAGCAGTGCTAAGTTGTAATCGAAATGCGATTAATATAACTTGAATTAATCGCATTGCGATTTTAACGTAATTTCTCAAATCCGACAGTACATTTTAGTATATGGAGACGTTCCCATGGTGATGGGGACGCTCCATGAGCACGGAAGTCGGCAGAAGCGGCAACGGGCACTGACTAGAGCAGCCAGGAAGCCAGGAATCCTCAGGACAGGTAAGAACTACTTTTGGGAAGTGGGAAAAAAAAAATATAACAAAAAAAACCCCAATATTCGAAATAGCGAATTTATAGCGCTATATTCGAAATATTCGCAAATTAGCGAAGTGCCGATATTCGCTAAAAAAATTCGCTATTCGAATATTCGCGCTCAACACTAGCTATAAGACACATTTAAATGATGACCTATTACAGGTTAAATAGTCGAGTACACATGTGGCAATATAGCAGGGTGAGGACACAAGTAAATATCTAGGGGTCCCTGTCCCTCATGGCGGTTTTTCACATCTGCTAATGTGTTCCTTAACTAATTTAAGGTTGTTGGATGAGACTTTTTAGGAATAAAGGAATATCAGTGGAGTTTTGACCAAGTCAAGAAAAAATGTTCATGTTATTCTGGACTTTATGTCAATAAACATAAAGAAAATAGAGAAAGAGGAAGAACAGCGAAGAGATGGGGACAATGACAGGAATGATGGCAAAAAATAAATACTATAAATTTAGCCCAGAGAAGGGCCATGTAAAGTGAAGAATAATCCCCTTGCTTACCTTTATATGTCCTGCAGCTTTAGAGTCAAGTGGTGATCCCAATCAAATGAATGGCACATGAACATTAAGGCCAGTGTTTGGCATAAGTGGTCATGTGACTGATGGATGTGCTACCTTTGCTGCAGCACCAGAGGCATGTTTGAGTACAGAGTTTTTCCTTTAATGTATACACCCCCCTGCTCTGTGCCAAATTTTCAAAAATCCTTAAAAATCGAATTAAGACATTTTTCTCATATGTTCCCCCCTACCCCAAAGCATCCCCAACTCCACCCCCTCGAGGAACTGCCAATCCATTTTCTTAGCATAGTACACAAGACCTCAATAGGAAAGTGATGGCACAACTAAACTGACCCTTTAGCTTCCTACAGAGTCTTTCTTGAGTCTAGTAGTATCAGTTTTGTCTCTGGACCTCTTCCTAGGCAACATTTCTCTGTGCAGCTATAAACAGCAGACAGGAACTCAGCCTGGTCACCAGTTATATCCAGCACAAGAAACTACCCTGACAGAACTGGAATATGTAACCCAGCCCTTAAATCCCATTTAGAAGGTTCTTCATTCATCTCTTTAACTTATCAGCATTCTTAGTAGTATTACCTGGTGGTAGTGGACGTGGTGGTTTGTCATTGTTGTCTGCTAATGCTCCTGCACAGCACAGAATGAGAAGAACGAGAGAGACGGTCACCGGTGCCATATCTGCTGAGCAATGGAGATACAAACCATCCAAGTGAAGGACTCAAAACTTATAGAGATGTAGAAGGAAGGGAGGAGAAGCTACTGGGCAGGTCATATTCTTCCACAATCCTAGATTTACCAATCTCCGTTATAAAAGACTCCACTATAATTATGTCTGGCTGATAATTATTGTCATGAACTTCCTTGTATCTTTGGTGGTGGAAGAACATTTCTATTTACATGAACAAGACAATATATATGAGATATGGAGCAGAACACATGACCTGGATTTCAGATCATTGCATTTCTTTCCCTTAATTATTTTATACATTTTAATTTAAAAACTGCAATCTTCTTTCTAGGTCATGAGGGAAGAAGTTCCTGAGTGATGAACCATATGGTAAGAAAAGTCCATGGAAAGAAAGAGATAGACATCTCAGAGACAAGTACTGGTCTATGCTGGTGGCAGCCAAATGGTCCAAGGCTATGCAATGTCTAAGTTAGAAAGGTGAAAGAAATGTGGAGTGCTGCCCATGTTTTGATTAACTGATAGTTTCATACAATAGATGGGAGGTAGGTAGTGTTGAGCGAACAGTTCGAGCATCGTTCGGGTTCGTACCGAATTTTGGGGTGTCCGGGACCCGGACCCGAACCCGGACATTTTCAAAAAAGTTCGGGTTCGGGTTCGTCGTTCGGCATGTATTTAGGCGCATTTTGAAAGGCTGCAAAGCAGCCAATCAACATGCATCATACTACTTGCCCTAAGATGCCATCGCAGCCATGCCTACTATTGGCAAGGCTGTGATTGGCCGAGTGCAGCATGTGACTCAGCCTCTTTATAAGCTTGTGCGCACGTCGGGACGTGCTCACTCCCGATGTGAATAGAACAGGGATAGACGCAGCTGATGCTAGGGCGAGAATAGGCAGGGATAATTGAATAACTGGAAGCAAATTTCTCTCCTCCACCTGTGATTCATCTGAACAACTGCAGCTGAGCTGCTTTTTTGATAGGGATTGGCTATTTTTAGAGTGGCCAGAGTGATTTTTCCATCCACATGTACCTGAGCTGACCGCCGGCCGCCATTTTGCGACTTGTAGTGCTGCAGCAGAAGCTGCCACAGTGTGCATTCCAAAGCTCCAAACAAGTCAGACATCTACACCTGGGATTCAGACCAATAGCGATTTAGCAGCACAGTCCAAGGCTATTTTTTTAAAGGTTGTGCAGACCATTTTGTGGCACATGTTACTGGGCTGATAGGCGGCGGCCATCTTGGGACTAGTGCTGCAGCACAATCTCTCCCAACGTCCATTAATCACTTGTAATAGTGGTCTGTGCCATAGAAATCCTACATCAGGGACTTGGGTGTGCTTGTGTCACCCCTACTAATACTCAGTCCACCTGTAATACATACAGTGAAAAGCCATAAAGTATTCCAGTGAGGGAATTTTTTTATTTAAAAAGGCCAAGTTAGTTTATCTGGCGCTCAATATA